>VXBH01007700.1:371453-398244 GCA_013400035.1 Rynchops niger | reverse complement strand
AAAAAAAGGGGGGGTGGGGTGGGAAGAAAATAAAAGAAAAAAAGGACACTAGCTACCTGAGCTAAGAGATGCGAGTAGTGGATTCTATCCTTGGTTTATTCTAACTTGAGAGTCCACGCCTTTCCCAGTTTTGCCTTGTGTAAAGCTCTATTGCATACTCAGGACCATAAAGCACCGCATAAACCAGCAATTTATGAGACCGCGCTGTGCTCTAACGCTGTGTTTGAGACAACCATCTCAGACAATTGTCTCTCACAGTAAAACCCCTTACAAACAAGAAAGGTAGGTAATTTTCAAGTGAATAAAACTCTCAACCTCTACCTTTATAATCTTAGCTAAAGAAAGGAAGTAAAAGCATACTGAGAGAAAAAAAAAATCTGTACACATATGCAGCTGGATAAGAACATTCCAGAAAAACATTATATACCTGTTTCTTTCTGCATTCATCCTTTCAATGAGCAGCCTAGGAAGTTTACAATTACACTACCAAAATCCACGTGTGTAATAACACAGACACCCTTGGATTGATCAGAAGCTTTAGATGTTGATAGCAAATCTTTTCCTGCCCAGCATTCAGTTTAATGAAAAAAATGAGCTTCAGCACTTTGCACAGCATCTCTCACTTCAAACTCATATACTGAATGTAAAATTACTCTAATTACAGTAAAACATCACTGTTTCTTAAAATTTGGTAGCTCTGGGGAAAATGCATAAATGTGATCCTGACTGAGAGCAAGTCTATGGATTAGACAACTCATAAATACTTTCCCACCACACATACAAACGGCAGCACATTCGAGTCAAAATTCTGTACTTCTGACGAAATTTGAGCATTTGCAAACTTTCAGGTCTAGTCACTGACTGACAAGGGTTTTCATTCATTACACCAAGATGCAAACAAATCACCGATATGTGTTCAGAAATTATTTGCAGCAGATTGCCACTAGGCAGTGCAAACAGATACTCTATTAGTTGTACCTTTGCTTAGAAATATAATTCACATAAATCTACAGTTTGAATATGAAGATAAGGTTGGACCAGATGATCCTTGACATCCCTTCCAACCCGGTATTCTATGACTCTATAAGAGATTTGCTTGTAGGTACCCTATGGTACAAGCAGACAAGTAAAAAAAATGTTAAAGGCTGGTACGTATAGCCACCAACAGTCATAGAATTGTGGAATGGTTTGTGTTGGAAGGGACCGTAAAGATCATCTCATTCCAACCCCCCTGCCATGGGCAGGGACAATAATTCGTAGTTTCACAAATCAAGGCTTTCAAAAGTTTCACATATCAGAGCTCCAGGCAACCAAGCAGGATGGTGCACCAGAAGCTTACGGCTCTGCTACGGAGTATGAAATGATCCTCCACAGGGAAACCTCTACAAAACAAGGCCAGCAAGCAGTGAGATCTTATATAAAATTCACCCATTCTTACATTCAAGTAACCCTTCTCTAAGATCTGGAAGTCTTCTCCTTATAGAATCAATTTGGTTCGCAGAACAGGCCGTTACTTGGCCATTCTCGTATTCTTTCTTAAGGCAACACAGTTTATTGGGTGAAGTGGCTCTTCGGTTGACCTGCTCTCCTCTCGTGCTCCTGGGTCACAGCACGCAAGAAGTCCTTGTATCAGGCTGCATACTTCACTTATGTTTTGCCAAAAGGAAAGCTTAGCTGTCTTCAGAGTGAAAAAGTCTAAATAGATGGCTTTATCTGGGTCTTCAGTAGACCAACAAGCCATCCATCTTCGGCAACCTGCCTTTTGGACACCAACAGAACAGCTCATCGCACCTTCCACTGTCTTTACATGTCAGTTTTAGTCAAACACAATCACACGGGTGCCCTGCTTACGGTCTGATTTTAACAATGTCAAACACGCACGCTTTAGAAGTTGCAAACAAGGTATTTAGTCTTGACATAAGCAAGATCACTGCCAGTTTCTTTCATAGGCTTAAATAAAGACACTGAAAAGACAGCTAGCTGCTCATCATTCAGCCTCCTAACCTGGAACATGACAAAACCATATCCAGATGAATTTTAAGCTGAAATGTATTATTTTGGAAGGTAGCAAATATACATTTGAAATACAATTTGGCTATATATATATATATACACACACACACTCACAAACCCCTACTGACTGTGTAGTACTTAAGATGCTTTTCCCATTTCTGCATATTTTAAGGGAACAACTTTAAAAATGAAAGAGAAGTAGGACTAACAAGCAGTTTGTGGAAGTCACAGGTCACTTATACAATTAAGAGAATGATCAACATTGGAGATGCTTGTAATGCAACACTGTACCTTTTACAATAGACTGTCCTATGTGCCATCTTTCTCAGAAAGGCTGTTCTAGAAACATTCCTGGGGGATGCAGTATTTTTCCTCTCCCCAGCCCCCGTTCTGTTGCTTCACACGTGTTTTTAATTTTCTGATGCTCCATATATAGCTCTAAAAAAGCTTATAGTGCACTGGTCTTAAGCACTGTTCTGTACCAAGGAAAATAAAGCTATGGTTCTGCAAAAGGTTTTGATGTTTACTAGTCTAAAAGCTGTTTGTTTTATAAACAGAATAGCAGCTTTTAATATTTTTGTTACAAAGAAAAAACACCGTTACCATTAGAATCATCCTGCTAGTCCATACAGATTCTCTAAATAAAGAGCTGAAAACTGACATGTATCGAATGCCTTTTTGCTCCCATGCTTTTCATTTCCAACACTTTCAAGCACTTCCATTCACATATTAACAAAAGATTTCACACTGCTTAGTATCATGTAGTGAAGGAACAGAAAAAGCAAATTCACACAAGCAAGCCAGACAAAGAGGAATCTTCATTTGCATCTAGGCAACATAATGTTCCTTTCTGGACAGTACTGGAACAGTGCATACGCCGTCCAGCTATCAATCGTACTTCCAGGGTATTGTCCTCTTTATCTCTGTATTGCAGCAACCTATAAAAATGCCAACATTCCTAAATATTTAGAACACCTAATTAAGTGAAACGCACATGGCTATATAATTATGACATTAAAAGGTAAATTAGCACACAAATGGGAAACATGGAACATTCACTATTTCATTTCTTACAAGAGCTGCTTTTCAAAATCCTTTACTTCTCATTAGAGGCACATGACTTAAGCTCTTAAGTGCCCAAGTTCCTTTTAAAACCAAATCCTGGGCTCCAGAATGAGAAATGTATTTTAGGAACATTATTCTTGGTGCACATATTAGGCACCTGATCAGAAGTTTCCCTGAAAGAACTGTAATTACGTTTCTAGTGAAGTCACTATGCTGTCAGAAATCAGCAACCGTAATGCGCTATTTTTAAACCACTGGTTTAAGCCAATGCCTTAAACCTTACTTCAAACTAGTGACCTCAACACTAAATTATGCTTTGTTTCAAGTAACGTTCATTACAGCAGTGGAGGAAAAACCTTTGCAGATTTCCAGCTCACTGAAATATGTAATATTAGGGAAAAAAAACCTAACACAGAAAAACCAAAACAATTTATTTCCACCTTTACGTGGAAAACAGTTAGATACGTATGGATCCATAGTGAACCTCTCTCCTAAAGGCCCCTATCTATAGTAGAACAGCCACAATTTGTAAAAAAAAAAAAACAAAAAAAACCAAACAAAAAACAACAAAAAAAAAAACCAAAAAAAAAAACCAAAAAAAAAAAAAAAAAAAAAAAAACAAAAAAAAAAAAAAAAAACAAAAAAAAAACAAAAAAAAAACAAACACAACCAAAAAACCCCACAAAACCCCCAAAAAAATCCCAAAACAACCAAAACCCAAATCAAGTAACTTTGAATATAAGTTTTCATTATTGGTCTTAAATTTGAAGGACAAAAGAATTTTTCTTTAAGTCCAAACAGTGGGAACTAGCATCAATAAAACCTGTATTTTGAAGCGCTTTTTGAAGGTCTGCGGTATGAGGAGACTAAATAGTCAAAGTCCACAAAAAAGTCACAAGGGGTGTTTCTTGACACATTTTTGATAAGGAAGACTTAGTCAGTTGCTATAAATCCAGACTGGCACTGGGTGTTGTCACACAGATTTCTTTATTAGGATTAATGGCAGGTAGCAGGCACAACTGTGTCACCAGTATGACAACAGTCATCAGCCAGTAAGGACATGAATAAAAGACAACAGGACAATGGCTAAAATCCAGTGGATTTCAAGAGAAGGCTCATTTACACCCTGCATACTGTTTTTCCTGTTGGCCATCATCTTTATTATGTACTTCTAAAATCAGTTATTTTATACTTACACTAAAAAACTACAATGATTAGTAAAGTTTTCAAACTCTCTCTCTCTGCAGGTTTCCCAGCGTGTGTATGCTCCTCACCACGCTTCCCACGCAGTCACCACAGTCTTTAGCCATCTTTGTGGACTAAAGGTATTTTACTCATCAGAATGACCTAGCTAGATGACTAATACCATATTTCTCCATTACTTTCACTTGAGCAGCTATAATGGTATTATTCAGGAATACAGAGTACTTCTGTAGATTTGCACGCTAAGTATGTAACAAAATTCCTGCTGTACCCAAACCAGCTCAACTGTAGAGAAACTTGACTTGAAAAGAGCGTGAACCAGAGGGATCAGGAACTGTATCCGCGTATGACACAATCAGGATCATCATCCCATCTCCCACATCGTCAAAGAAAATGTTGCAAGCATGATAAATTTTTGGTTAAAAAAAAAAAATAGCATCGCTTTAAGAATAATTTTTCAAATGAAATAAACCAATGCACTTTTACCCAAAAATAACTATGTCTTGAAAAGAATATTCATGCACCTTACCATCCATTCAGATATAATTACATCCACTTTTTCCAAAGGCAGATCTACGTCTTCGATTCTTCCTTTGACTAATGTAATGATATTTTCAAGTTTGTTTAATCTGCAAGTCACAACATAAACGAATTAGTTTATATTTCCAATTTATGCCATATATATGGCATAATATAGTGATGTCTATATTTTGCATTTTTCCCCCCAATAATTGTTTTTTAACTAATTAAGAAAGCACTAAAATGTAATACTCCTCAGTGATATTTCAGAGGAAATGTTTCTGAGTATCCAAAAACTGTAGCAGGTTAAGTGTCAGGCAAAGATAGCAGTAGATCGGTATACCTCCAATGTGCTGTGCATGCAAATGTGTAAGCTTCAGAAACCCAGAAAACAGAGAAAAGGACAATTTAAAACGATGTTCCTCCTTACTTAGAGCTGCTTGTTCCCAGTTCTCCTTCTTTGACCCCTGTAGCGTAAGTCTACAGTGATTCGAGCCTACTCATCATCACACTAGGATGGAAATGGAAATTAACTTCCTTACAAAGCTGTTTTGCACGACTTGGTTTTTTTATTTAACAAAACTAGCTGCAAAGTCACAGAGAACAAACATTCTCCCTCTGCATGAGTATTACAGTTATTCCACAATAAAGGCATCCTCCCCACTGTGATATTGTCCAAAATCATTCGCAATAGTTAGTAACTGCAGAAACCAGGAATTACCTCATGTGCAAGTAAATGCAACCGTCCTGCGTCAGGAGGAAGGTACTGTGACATGACTACAGTTTTTGAAATAAAAAACGCATGACAATGAAATTACTAAATAGATAAACCCTTGAATTTTAGTCTTTTTCTTCTTGGCAACTTGGTATTAGTCTTTCTTGCACACACCATTATTGCCATACCTGTTCTTATAGAGGGCAGAAAAATATTCCCACCAAAGAAATTTATCTTTCCACTGCTGTTCTTATCTCTGGCCCTTCCCTCCCTGTCCTGATATCTTACTCTTCCATTCTGTCTGGCTTTCAAGGCAGACCAGTAATCACATTAAAAATTCAATCTAAAAGATAATGGGAGAAAGATCAGAATGAAGGGAGAGAAAGGAGAGGGTCAAAGGGCTACTTGAACATGTGGGCTTTTGGAAAGATCAATTAAATACTCTACACACGACAGTCTTCTATTAGAAGAGTAGCAGTTCATCACTAGCATCATAATTAATCCTGCAAACAGAAGTAAACACAGAAGTTCACAGTGAGAAAAAAATGCTAAAGAACTATCACCTGCAACAATATTTCAAGGACGAAAAGAGATGTAAGGATAACTTCCTAAATGACCACATACAAAGACATGATTTAAAACAAAAAGAGAGGAAAAAGATTCATTCATTACATACGTGTTTTCAGTTGCAAGGTATAAAAAAAAAATCCCCAACAAAATAACGTAGGTTACATGTTGTAGGAAAAACTGCTAAGATGCTGTTTAGGAAGTATATTTCAACTTTCTATTCTAGCATAACAGTGACGAACGACAAAAATCAAGTAATTCGCTGCATCAGAAATTTTAGGGGCAGCTATTCACAGAAAGAAAAAGAGCAGACAAACATTTAGTTATAAGGAAGTTTACTACATAGCCTTGGGAAAGAATCATGCCACACAGGCCACTTACTCCAGTTTACTTACACACAAGAGTTGCATTCTTGCTAGTAATTAGCATGCTAGAATTCACGAACCTGAATTCTGGGAGGGACAAAAGCACTCGAGCACGTACTTTCATCACAGGTGGACGCACACTGCAGTAGTCATTTTGAAGCTACACAGAGTTGTTTAGTATTTCAATAAATATTTGTTAATCCATTACAAATTTGTCAGCTTTATTCTTCTAGGAAAAGGAGTTTTAACAAGACAAATATAAATTGTTTTGATGTGAATTCAAAACTGTAACGGGAATTGAACCTTTTATAGCAGAAGATATCTATAAATGTGCAGCCTTAGTGATGGTTCACTGTGTACTTCAAGTGGCAATTCATCACTCTCCAGAGTGTTTAAAGGTTTTGATTTGTTGTTTTTCTTAAAGGCTTCCCCTTCTCCTCACCAACGGTGATATGTGTTGGCTGATACTTCTATCCTCCTTTAAGTATAAATAACACCTAAAGGACTTTGTGTGCACTTGCTGAAAGAACAATCCTACGTTTGTCATCTAGTACATCAGGAATAAAACACCATTTCAAATTTGTAACCACTCTGAAGATGACAAGGACTCCTGGGAAAAGTTCTCTTTAGAGAACAAGTTCTTGTGCCATAAAAGGATTTTGGTCAAAGTTGCACCTAGTGCTTAGAATAGTACTTTTTGACAGACATTTATGTAATAGAATAAATTTTACAGCATCCAAGCGTGCAGCGTTGCACTTCCAATGTGTGAAGCGGTATCTAACCTAAAACTTCTGCCTAGACAACCTTACTTCTGTACAATTTAAGCTTTCACAAAAAACGTCAATCCCGAATTCCTCAATACCTACCCTGTCTTTCTTTTCAACAGTTGCTCTTACAAAAACAACGAAACCCAAAAAAACCTACACACCTCAGCTATCAAGAGTACACATTTTCACCTACATTTCTCCTACCTCATGCTAGGAAATACTTTTTAAGTCTTAAGATGCCATTGCTTCAATTTTACATGTACTCACAGTCTCACATAATATCCTCAACAGGTAAATTAGCAAAATGTGTAGTGGATAAATGAAACATTAGATGGGTGGAAAGCTGCCTAGACCGTGAAGTTCAAGAGGTGAGAGGAGTACAAAGCCTGGCAAGCTGAGTACTAGAGGTGTCCCTTAGGGTTCAATGCTAGTTATGATTCTAATTAACACCTTTATTAGTGACCTAATATGACAGAAAGCACCCTCAGCAAGTCTGTAGATAATGCCAAAGTAGGGGGGAGCAGTTCACATGCTAAAGGGTAAGGGTGTTATTTAGAGGGACCTCAGGCTGTAGAAATGGTCTGGTGGGAACCTCAGAGATCCAGTGTCTCAACTTTGTTTTCTGTCTAAAAATTTACAATTTTATCAGTAGCAACATTTATTTAAAGCGTAAGAACAGACAATGGACTGGCAGCAGTCAGTTGGGGGAGTCTAGTGCAAGGCAGCACTGGCCGTATGCTAACGTTAGGAGGAAGGTCTGGGAAACAACCTGCCTTAATTACAGCCCTGTTTTAGTTACCTCTACAAGACGAGCAAACGACTCCACATCAAAACCTATGTTAATCCTTAGGACAAAGAAGGACTTCAGTAAAAGACTTACCAAGTGACAGCTGATTATTAACTTGTAACAGCATTTTAATAACTTTTTACAGCAACATTTAGCATGCTTTTCTTAGAGCTTTTCCTACCTAATGATGTCCATGGCTTGATAGACGATTTCAGACTGGTCGACTCCAATCACTTTCTTTGCTCCTGCTTTGGCGGCAAACATGGAGAGTATTCCAGTTCCGCAGCCAACATCCAAAACCACCTGAAACAAATACGATGTCTGGGTTTTTTCTACCTCCATCTATGTCCCTTGCTACAATTTTTCTACACATCTTTCTACATCAGTGAGATGCCACGTTCTAACAGAAGGAACAAATGGTAGCACCAAGTCTTACATTCAGAGATATCCAAGTTGAACCACAGTGCTAACTCCACACGCTCTACTACCCTTTAGAGATAGACAACGAAGCAAACCAGCTCCAGTCACAGATGAACTCATTCACATGGGAAACACTCACTTGCAATTATTTGGGCAACAGCTAAAAAGCTACACGAACAGGAGAAACAGGAAATTAGAGCCTGAGCAATTTTAATCAGTGAATCAATAACAACCAAATTTAGCACTGGCACTGAAAAAATATATTTTAACTACAATTTCTCATTGCCTATTTAGAAACTTTAGGAATCCTCTGCTAGAAATGGCCTCAAAACAGCCATGGCTCAAGGTGACTAAATTTCAAAATGATGACTGGCAGTTTTAACACCTAGAAATGTTTTCTCTCTAACCGTATTTCTAATCAAAATAGGACCAAAAAATCCAGGAAGATGGGATCCCTGAATTTTCATGAAAGAAAAATAAACTTCAGCACTACATCTGAAAGAAGTACACTCAACATAGCAATAAGACTCCTGCAAATGCTTGGGTTTGATCTCTCATGTATTAGCTCCTGTAGGAAGATTGAAAAGTTTAAAAACACGAAGCAACTAAGAAAATAGTACCAAATATATTAATAAGCAGAGTTGAGCTGCCAGCAGTGTTGAACCTCATAAAGCAGTGATTTTATCAAATAGCCTTGTTCAGGCCTGCATATCATAATAATAAAACTCTTCTAACTGCTGGAAACTTCTCAACAGCTTAAAAACTACTACTTTTAGTCTTGAATGTGTTACAGAAGATTTTTAAGCTATGGAGTTTCACAGTTGATGTTTTCACAGAAACACGGAATTGTTGAGGTTGAAAGGAACCTCTGGAGATCACAGTCCAAAAGCAGGGTCTAGAGCAGGTTGCTCAAGACCACATTCAGATGGCTAATGAATATCTCCAAGGATGGAAGCTCCACAACCTCTCTGGGCAACTCCTGCCACTGTTCAATTGACCTCACAGTAAAAAAAGTGTTTAAACAATTGCCTGGAGTTCAATCTGTGCCCACTGGTTTTGTCCTGTCCTTGAGCACTACTGAGAAGAGACTGGATCCACCTCCTTTACTCCCCCTTACCACCAGGCATTTATACACACTAAGATCTCCTCTAACCCTTCTCTTCTCCAGACAAAACCAGCCCAGCTCTTTCAGGCTCCTCCTATATCACAGATGCTCCAGTCCCTTCATCACCTTTGCAGTCTTTCACTGGACTCACTCTAGGACACTCATTCCCTCTTGCACTGGGGAACCCAGGACTGGGCACAGCACTCCAGAAGTCATCTCCCTGAGGTACAAGAAAAGGCTCATCTCTCGACCTGCTGGTGACAAGTCTTCTTCCTAATGCACCCCAGGAGGCTGGTTGGCTGCCTTTACCATGAAAGTGTGTGTTGCTGGCTCACGGTCAACTTGGTGTTGACCAGGATCCCCAAATTCTTCTCTGCAAAGTTGCTTTCTAGCCTGTAGCCCCCCAGTCTCTGTTGAGCGTGGGGTTATTCTTCCTTCCCCAGCTGTAGGATTTTGCATTGCCCTTTGACTGCCTCAGGCCCTTTGCACAGGAACCCCGTTGGTCCATTTCTCCAGCCTACAGAGATCCTTCTGAACAGCAGCACAACCACGCCGCATATCAAGCACTCCTCCCAGTTTTGCATCATCTGCAAACTCGCTGAGGGTGCATTCTGTTGCATTGGCCAAATCATCTGCGGTCTTATTGTTAGACCTCTACTTAATATAGTTAAACCTTACTAATGGTGTTAAAAAATTTTAAGCACTAAACCCCAAAACGTTCTGAAATCTGAAAATCAAGAAGTTATCTAAACACTACGTACAGTCACTTGTACCATGCACTGCATTTAAGCATTAACAGAATCAGAACTGTAAAGACAGACTTCCTTTCTCATACCTAAACAAGAGAACAAGCACAAGTTACTAAAACACTTTTAAGCTAATAGGAACACTGAGTCAGAATTACTAGTCATAAAAATCATTTATTAGAAAGGAAAATTGACTTATCTCACCGTCTTTCCTTAGCACAGCATCTAGTGTTGCAAAAGCTGTCCTCACAGCTTTCATGATGTTAATTTTTTTCCAAATAAGGCACCAAATCACTCAGTAATCAGTCCCACACTTGAGAATTACTACTCCATTTTACAAAATATTTCAAGGCAATGATGCACCCTACTGACAAACTTTCTAGCTTATGAGTTATTGAGCATTCTTGCTTTGGCACAACAAAAACGTGCATGTGCACTTTTCAATTTCACCTGACAAGTAGCATCAAAGTAAGTACTTGAATGCTCTGCACGTGAAGTTTGCTTGCCTTGCATACAATTCTGTTTTGGTGATGGGTACAGAGCAATTATTCTGAAGTCAGCATGAATAAAAATAGCCATTTATCAGCTATATAATGAGCTTCTGCTGCGGTGTACTGGGAAGAAATGACTGAAGAGTCGCCTGCCACCTGTCTTCATAGTGCAACTTACAACCTGGAATCAGACTAGAAAACATTAGCGTGATGAGGTTTTTTTTCAGCATCTTGCGTAAAGGCTGGGCACAGAAGTTGTGGACAGAGTTACTTTTTCCACTTGGAACTCTTTGCAGCTATGTTCCAACAGGAGTCGATTCTACAACTCATTCACAAGTTACATGTGAGTATGTAACGGCTACAGAAATCCCTAGGCTGAAGTCTTCTGGAGATGGGAATAGAAAGTAAAAAATCAATGTTCTTGCAGCTGCTGGAATCTCACATGCCCTAATATCATCTGTTCTAACACTTTACCCGTGGTAGTTAACAAAATTGCTGAGCCATGAAAGCTGGAAGTCGGAGCCAAAAATAAACCTCTGTGAAAGAATGATATTGATGTACAGGTGCATGAAAGAGAGCAATCACGACAAATTGGAAAAAAATCAAAACAGACACCACTTTGGACAGCTGCCCTGGTCACTTAAAAACCCAGATGGAACTCATCTAGCCTTAGGCAGGGGACAGGGGTGGAGAAAAAGGCACAGGAAAGAAAATATACAAGCTGGAACAGAAAGACAAGCAGGATGATCACCAATTAGCCTAAGGACAAGGGTCTACAGCTAACACATTCTTGCGGTGATCACATATGGCCTCTCACCAGAGATCTGGAGCAGCTGGATTGGCGATTTGACTGTACAGCAATATACTGCAGCATCACATCCTTCTCTGCAGTCTAATCAAAACTAATACTCTACTTCTAGTAACAGAAAAAACATACTTCAAATTCAGAAAAACAGGAGGTCAGGTAATTTGGCCAATTACATTAATTCCATCAACGAATTTTTAGTAGGAACAATGTTTAAAAACTCATTTTTTCCCCTCAATATGGCATTGATGCCTGCCTCAGATTTCTATCTACCACAAAAGCCAAGAATGGCAATAGTGCTTTTCTAACCGATTATTTTTCCACCAAAAAACACTCTCACTGTAAAATAGATCCCATTTCCTTTTACTGAGTAAGGCCACCTTAGCTACTCCTGCTAGGTAATTTAAATTGTCCTATTCTCATGTCAAATACATCTGATAGGTTGAAAATAAAGGCAGCAAGCAGGATTCATTCAAGTTTTAATAATTTCTTTCAAAAGATGAGACACAACAAACTGGCTCGTTCTGAATAAAGTAAGCCTAACAAACAAACCTACATATTCTGTTATCATCTGTTACCGTGCAAATCGCACCTCTTTGGGATGCTATTGATTTGCATCAAAAGCTAGTACGACCAATTAAGCTCTTTGACAAGCTCATCCCAACCCATCTTACAGGTGTCCTTTCAGAAACAACAAAAACCACACTATGTATTTTCTAGGGAAGAATACTATATAGAAGATCTAGGAAATACAGTATCTGACTTTTACTCAATTTTTTTTAAAGTTTTAATCAAACTTTAAGGGAAAATAGCCTATTTCCTCAAGTCAGAAGTTTCATTCATTAATATGGTTCTGAGAGCATCATATAATACGTAAGTTAAGCAAAACATGGTAAAAGCTCCTTCAGCAGAAGTCTGTAACAGATGTCACTTCAAAGCTACATCTCTGAAAAAAAATCCCATATATTCTCCATAACAGCATTCCAAGTGAAAGCTACATCAACGTATAGTCAGACACAGAAGTTAAGTGGCGCACTGGTCACCTGGTTGGAAGCTGTTGAGAACTCAAAGCAACTGAGAATCTTTCTTTCCGATCAACTTCCAACACACTACGACGGGTTTGGATATGCTATGAATTTCAGCTAAGAGTATCTTGATCAAAAACTGCTGTAAAACACCCAATTCAGAAACCAGTTGGTAAATGTTGCGATAATAGATAAGCTTTTCTGTAGAAGTTGAATGCTTTCATGTGAATTAAAACACACAGAGTAAGCACACATTTTCGAGCTGATTTCTGAGCAAGTGCAGCTACAGCTGGGGTTGAACCAATGTTACTTATAACAGTTCATCCATGTTTTGTGTCGAATTTTACCAACACTTCCATGCAACAGAGAAGAAATACAACCAATCCGGAAAAATTACTGTCCCACTAGGACATACATTCCATGTAACATAAGATCAGTCTACTGATAAGATAGGGTAACTATGAAAATCTGCAGTTATCAATTTTAGGGGCATCCATGAAACTAAATTTCTCCCAAGAAAGTTTTCTTTCCTTTATTGATCTATCTTTGTTGTTGGATGAGCCGCCCAGCTATGCAGACACTCACATCTTTTAAGTGGCTGGCAGTACGTTTCTACAACACTTTTGCTTCTTCTCTCATTGTAACTAACTTAGAAACATTTAATAGAAACAAGCTCATGACATGGGTTGAAGCAAAAAGGAAGAAAACTCTTTTCCTAATATCTTCTGCTGTGGTGGCCAAAAGAAAACTAAGGTAAGGCATACAAAGCATACGCGCTACCTTGAAATACCTGCTGCCTAGAACAAAAACATCTCTAGCAAAATTTCCAAGTGAGTGTACGCTTTTATTACTTCCACAACTATTCTGAAGCCTAGTATTACAGTTATTAACAAGGTTGAAATAAATCAAAATAAAAATCAACGGTCATTACCTTCCATAAACCTAGATATCATGGCTTCACACTAAGAAATATCCATATATAGCTTAAGAACGGTGAGCATGAAGTAGAGGAAAGCTAATCCAGAACAGAAGGCTGCGCAGCATAACTCAGAACACAACTAACTCGGCAGAAACAGAGAAGACAAGAGGAGGATCACAACTCTGCAGGGGTCATATCCACAGTAAGATCATAAACAAACATCTCCACAACGCAAGTAAAATACTAATTCCTGGTTTTAAGTCCCTTAATGATAACCTAATCTGGAGAGACTAAACAACACTAATTCAATAAATCAGTTGCATATGAATTCTTCCCCAATTCTCATTACACAGCGTTTCTAGGATGTTTTTACTGTATCAGGCACAAATTGAAATTCACTTAAATTCTGGTTAAGAGGCCCTCTAAGATAGATTCCACTTAATATACTGGATAAGAAAGGCTCAACTTAACCCCGCCAAAATAATTAATGAACATCCCAGACATGGCACACAGAACAATGACAATAGCAATCAGCACTTCTGTTATCAGCACTTTGCACCCTCCAGCAGCTGAATAGCACTCTACCACCTAATAAAGCCAGCGTACATTAAATCAAATCTTGTCAGTGCGATATTCCGTTCCCAAAGCTACAGAGTAGCCAACCTGAAGGATTTCTACCACTTGAGAAAAAATAAAGTGCAGAAATCATTGTATTTTCTGAGCTGTTTTACCTACCTTGTCCTTGAAGATATGTGGGTTTTGATAGATGAAGTCACGATAGCTTTCTGTACGCACTTTATCCTATGATTTAAAGAATAAAGAATTGTTCACTTTTTTTACTTAGGTACAGCGTATCATTTAAAAATAACGAAAGACTTGCTTTTCAGCTTGTCCTAAAGATGTTTTGCGACTACTGCACTTAAAAGGGCTCTGCAATCATGACAATTCCCATACGATATTCTTTCGGAATTTGCTGTCTTTGCAAATCAAGACAGCTGAGCCCTTACAGGAAAAATAAGAGATTAGCTTGCACTTTTATGACCTGCTGCCTTTGATTTTGGATGTTTCAAAGTTCTTAATACCTTTTCCCCACCTTCCAAGAACAGCAGTAATAGAGTGGCAATACTGCATTGACTTTACGTAACAACCTTCTGTACAACGGTAAAAATTTGAGTCACGAGCTCATAAAATATTTTCTATCACTTTATTCTATGACACTCTTATGACACACAGATTCCTTCAAAAAAGAATTATGGATCAGATTAATGTTTTCTATTTCTGAACAAACTGCAAATTTGCAACCTGAAGACAAACTATTAACTGAAGCTGTACAGCCCATTCTATGAAAGCCCAATATAATAAATAAATAAACTTAACTGTAATACATCATGACACGAGAAGCTGGAATGTTTTCAAGCATGTCACTAAACATTTATAGTATCTTAGCATAAGAAAGCTAGCAGTATAGCTCAATCTACTAGCAAGGTAATCTATTAAACATTGATTCTCTTAATATGCATCAGCAGGTACACAAATTGACAGCCAAGTATAGGTTTTGGAATTGTTGTTGCAGTTCAAGGGTTAGAGCTAAGTAAAAGAAAAATATTAAGCAATTTTTATCTCATAAAGACGAGTCTATAAATAAAACTGAAATATCCAACTGCTTATATTTAAGTTCACATTTTTCTACTATGGCAAGTAAGATATTTCTAGAAACAAAATGGAAACTAAAGACTTTTTCTCTCCTGAGAAAGAATAAAGTCTATTTTATTAGAAAAACAAGATCAAAACCAGAGACTGAGAACAAAAGATATGTTCATAAAAATTCTGGAGACAAAACAAATTATTTTGAGGCTTGAAAATCTTAAAATCCAGTTTTAAGTTTAGGAGGATTATCACACATGGAGCCCAAAGAAACAATTAGGGACGATTTTAGAAAATCCTACTTTAAAATTATACATAATTAACATGAATTTTAAAAATATTGGAATCCTTTATTATCATATTGGTTTACTATGACATTATATTCAGAGTGATCATTTTCAGTACTTCACCTCTATTGCAGTATATAATAGGATTTGCTGAAATGACCAAAAAAGTTTAAGAAATAAAAAAAATTGGAAGGTTCTGCATCAATCAAGAAAGCAGTCAGCTGGAAAGCTTTCAGCCTTACATCCAGCCCACTCACGTTGCTTCAGCAGTGCCCCAACTTAATCAATACAATTGTAGCTGCTGTGTGCGGTGCTGCTCGTGTAAGCCACAGTCACTCACTTCACGTCTCTCTAGTCATCAATTCCATTCTCTCACCATTTCAATGTAATGCTTTTGCTTTGTATTTAAATAAAATGGTAGGGAAATTTATTAGATGATAGTCAAGAAATTCTCAAGCAAAAAAATACAGCAAGGGAAACACTAGCCATTTGGCCAGTGTAAAGTAACAATACTCTTTCCCCGCCTCTGAAGTATTTGCAGAAAAAAAAAAAACAAAAAACAAAACCAAAAACCTGAAACTTCATTCTACCACTACCAAGCATATGAAAAAAAAAAAAAAAAGGTTTTAAAACGGAATAGTGTCAGAAACAGACTTAAAATTTGGACAGCAAGACTCCTGTCTCAAAAATTTCAACGTAGCAAGCCACTATATATATAATATATATATATACATATATGTACATATACATATATATACACACAAAAATAAGGCAGACATACAAAGAAAAAAATCCAAGTGAATGGATTCCTAAATGCCTAGCATATAGGAAAAAAATTCTGTGCACACAGGATAAAAAGCAATTCTTTTCCTTTGTTTAGGAAAGTCAAAAGTCTGCTCAAAAGCATTCTGACAAATAGTCCCTGAAACCAATCAAATTGTACCAATCTCCTTGTGCAGAGATGCAGAATTATTATAAACTTCATTAGCAAATAGAAAGGCATCCTAATCCTATAGCCTATAACTTCTCAACACCTTTATTCAACTGCAAACCTAAACTTCTATCATTTTTATTTATCATGAAAACTTAAATTATATTTCTCTAGCCTATACATTTTAGAGAACATTCTAATTCTGCAGACATCTCTGGTCTTCTGTAAAATTCCCCCCCTTAATAATTAACCTCATGCTTATACTAATCTTAACACAGGTCCATGTGTATTTCTACGTTAGGACCACTAAATGATTTACAAGGCAGAAAACTTTATATGCTACCTGTATGGACAAAGTCAACTCACAACTCTGTATTCTATCTCTACGTTAGGCAGGAATTGTATTTAAGCCTGCCTTAAAATAAAACTGTTTCTGACTTTCACAACCACGATATCCTCTCTGAAAGGAAGCATTAAGAGATTTTGATCTACACATCAATTTTAAGTTGTTGGGTTTTGCGTTAGGTTTTTTTTAAGTTAAAAGGGCATACACAGGTTTGCCTTCGAAGAGTTTTAAGCATTATTTTTTTATCTTTATCATATAAAGGGAGCATACACTTTTTACAGCTGTTCAATGTCATTTTATGGATACCTGAACTGTGCACAAATACCAACAATTTCTGTTTACCTAATGCAACAGGAAACCACAATATTTGACAAATGCTTTTCCCTAAAAAATTTCATTCTAAGGAAAATATAAGCTAAAGAAAAATATTCACTGTCTGTACCATGTTTTATCCTTTACCATTTAAGCACCCAGGAAAAAGCCGCTTTTGGCAAAGTAAGGTTGTGGTATAGATATTGTAACATAACTTCGAGCATATCTGTAGAGTAAATGATTTTACGTTACTAATGCCTCCCCTTTAACAGAATTTATACAAAGGAAATAAAACTGTGAAAATCTCTCTCAACCCAACCCCTAGCAAAAAACTATTACGTATAGAAAGGGTTAAAAATGCAGCTGCTCTGCAGTATATTTATGGGCACACAGCCCACTTCATTCTGTCTTTCCTCTTTAGTCCTACTAAGATGCAGTTGAGATGACTTTCTAACCTTTAGCATCTCTTCGTGTATCCCATAATGCCCATAGGAGCTGAAGTAAACACCATCCTCATCCTCCTGAAGGTCTGCAATGGCGCTGGATGATGAGCTGCTCCCGACATCTGCGTTCATCACAAAATCCTGTGCAAATTGTCTGTAATGAATTTGAAATATACCCTTGAGACATGTTTATGGGACCATGAGAGGGAGGCGGGGGTAGGGGGGAGAAGGGGCTTGAAAGAGGTAAGAAATCCAGCCTGCACAGGGCTGGTTTTTTTTTTTTTTTTTTTTTTTAACACAACAATGGGACCGGTCTTGGTCTTAAGTGTGCAGAACCTCCCTCTGCCGGCTCCTCCAGGCTGCTGCACCACCATTCTCCGGCCATCACCCTCCTGCAATAGCTACTTTCTGCTTGCAGTCAGCAAGTAGCAGCAGCGAAGCATTCGGACTTCATTTCTGCCTTTAAGGAGGATTTATGTATTTTGTGCTCGCAAGTACAAAAGCACAGCGGTCAAAGTCTACAGGGGAATAACATGCGTTTTAGGCTGTGTAACGCAGACATGGACTCAATCCAACAAACAGCACAAGAAATACAAACCATACAACACTACAGGACTAGCGGAAGGTAGAAGAAAGTACTTTAGAACTGAAGCATTTGGGTAGAAACAACCCAGAGCGTAAAATTCAATTTATTACTTTAATTTCATGCTGTTTCTTTTTTCCTCCTCCATGGCCTTGCATTCCTAATATGCATGTTCTCTTCTCATTTCTCAAAGCAGTTTTGATGACAAAATACACAAATCAAGGGGTTTATCATGAAAACATGTTAAAAGTTGACAAGCAAACTGCTCATACTATACCCAGAATATTCCTCGAAGGTCTACAGTCCAACATCAAAACTTGCATCCTAGACCACTCCAAAGCAGCGAAAACTCACCTTCAACACTGGTCACACTTTTCTTAAACAGGAACTTAATGTATAAAAGCTGTAGGTAACATCTCATTACCAGTACCAGCCTTCTAGAACAACAAAACCAAAAACACTGTTTCAGTCCTAACATGTCAAATACTTCTCTGCATGGCTAGTTTGGATGGGGAAGAGAAGGTGGTAAGGGAATTTGTATTAGAAGTTTGTCAACATCATAAACTTCCTGTATTTGCTGACATACAGGTAACGTCGGGATCTTATTTTTGATATTGCTCTTTACCATGGCAGTTTGCGCGTTTTCCTTATTTTTAGATAAATATCAAAATGGTAAAAATGGAAACTTACAAAAAATAGATTCCATAACATACAATTAAGTAAAATTAGCATTTTATAAAATTTAAATTTAAAATTATGTAAAACAGATTCAGCCAACAGTTTCTCCAGCAGCACAAGGCCAGGCCGAATGGGGCTTTGAGCAACCTGGTCTAGTGGGAGGTGTCCCTGTCCATGGCAGGGAGGTTGGATTTTTAAGGTCCCTTCCAACTCTAACTGTTCTGTGTTTCTCTTTGCAAACAAACTCTAGAGATAGAGCTGCCCTCTTGTCTTTTTAATCAAGAAAAAAAAAAAAAAAAAAAAAAAGGAAAAAAAAAAAAAAAACAAACATCCTTAACAAGGGAAACAAAAAAAAAAAAAGAAGGTAAGTAAAAACAAAAGCCATGATCTCTAAACAGGGAACAGATGAAAAAACTCAGGATATACAAGCCATACTCTTAAATCTCAGTTACATCCTATGCTAAAGGTAACCTGATTTATAGAGCTGTTGCCCTTTGTGGGAGGAAAACAAAAGGTCACTAGGCCTCCTGCTACCTGTCTTTGCTTTGTAGCCCTTTCAATTCTCACAATTCCGCAAGCCTACTCAGTCTAGCAAACTTGGAAAAACATTTCTGCAGAAATTATTTCATACTCAATTAGTGGGTGTCCTCTTACTATTATTCGTGGGCTCAGAACACAACAATCTCTAGGGAGCTCTATGACCAATCCTGAAGAGTCATTAGAAGTCATTAAAAAACCTGAAGTGTTTTTTCCACGTCTTAGAACGCAAGACCTGCATAATTGCAGTTATGTTGTAACTGAAAGAAATTAAGAATTAATTAGTCTCCCAAAGGACTCTCTGTATAGCATGAGAAAGCTCCTGGATCTCGCTTTTTTTACTCCAGAAGTCAGACATCCAGCCTGCTAAATACCAGTATAAACATATTTCCGTGACAAAAAAAAAGAAAACAGGTCACTGTAGATTAAGGTCCTGCATGATATTCTTGCTCCACATCAGAATTCCAAGTTACCTTTATTTCACAGATGTTTACCTGAAAGGAAACATCTGTAGATGGTCTCTTTCAGTGGAGTAACCTCCAGTACCACCATGGATTACAGCACGTAGGCCACTACAATGCAACTGGTTCATCTGTCTATGATTTAAAATTGTGCTGCTTCATCCGATCTACATCTGGCTATTTTTTGCTGCCAGCCGATCCCTGCCGAATTGAAGAGCCTGTGCTGACAAAGAAAAATTAAAGGCTCCCTTTTACAACGGCAGATAATTTGATAAAATAAGCTCAGAAAGAAATCTATACAAGCCTGACTGAAATTCAAAGAGCTGAAAAGAAATTGCAATTGATGACCTGAAAAGGTTTTTCTTTCTTTCAAATTAAAAAGGGAAGAATAAGACAAGAAGACACACAGAAAAAAACCCCAAGTTTTCCGAGTACAGTGATAAATTTCGTTCATTCTTATTATGATTAATTAATGCATAATGTACACAGAGATATCAGAAAAGTGCTGTATGCTATAAAGTACAATTCGCAAAAGTTAAACACAGCTGAAGACAAAATTGTTAATTTTTGACATGTATAATTGTTCACAGCTGATAGGCTCGGAATGCATGAATTTATTTTGGTATTCTCAGTTACTAATAACATCAAGTGTGCACTCTCAAAACATACAACAAACCTTCATATGTATTTTACAAAACAAGGGTTTTTTCCACTTTTCCACAAAAGACCACGAATTATTTTTTCGAGTTTCTTAAACACAATTTTAGTTCTTCAGTGCCCAATCAGCGTGATCTTGAAATTATATGTTTGTACAGGATTTAATCCTATGTGACATAAAAAGAGAAGTTTATATTATCATTTTATCCATGAGCATCATCAATTCATGTTCTGGAGACCTCAAGATTTAGAAGTAGCACGTACAGCTATGGGGATGTCCGGATTGCGATGCACTGCGTACTCTTACTAACAGAACCCACACCTGAGACTGAAAATAAAATAGCTGAAAAGTTGGTTTATTAATTTCACTGAAGGTTTCTCCAAACCATAACTGAATTATACTACTGCTAATTATTATTTGGATCCATGTCTGAAAATGGTTAGAGTCCCATATTTAATTTGTCAACACCTCCCTCTTCTCCATTGTGTACATCTTCAATAGTTAAACTCGTTATCTAAAGGACTAACGGAAAAGTGTCTGAAAAACAAAGAGTAGCCTGAAGCAAAATACATGTTTCTGGGCCACGGGCTTATTTAGCTTTCCTAAGTGTACTCTGTTCTTTCAATTTGTGCAAGCGTTGTGCAGTTTTTACTAATAATGTACTAGATAAAAGCTAAATCTGCAGTCCCAACACAAGTCAGGACTTGTAACCAATGTAATGGTAGTTACATTCTACCACTTCTTTGAATTTCTATTGGTCTTTAAACATGAACACCTCATCTCACCTAACGCACATCAAATAATAAAAAAAAAAACCCAAAACTTCAGTTCAAATGCTTACTTCATTTTTTGAAGATCATCTTGTGCTCTAGCCAAGGCTGCTTCTGCAAGTCTTGCTCTGTGTTCTGCATGTTTTAATTGTTCAAGGAGCATCATGGTATCATTTAAACCACTAGAAGGCAAAACATTTGCAGGTTGACAAAGATCTTCTATATCTAATGAAATGGAGAGAAAAAAAACACCAACCAGTCACATGTTGCTTCAAAGCAGCTCATAAACACACGACGTTTTCAGCGTTGCTACTTGTGTCTTTGGATGATTTGTAAAAGTAGTCTGTTTTAGTACGGAATCACTGAATTTGATAGGACTAACCACAAAATGCAATACTACTCAGTAAAACCAAGTATGCCAGAAACAAGCTCTAAACCAAAGCAATAAATCCAGAATTCAGGCTTCTTTAAATACCAGTGTTGATTATTGATAAAAGAGACTTTAGGTTTAAACTGTAATTAAGTTACTTACAGCCCTATCCTCTAGTTTTCCAGTTACATTATTCTGAGGATAAAAGGGCTGTTAATGGTAGTGGTAAGAAGGTATACAAATTAAAAATTTCTTAATAATTAGACAGTGACTCTTAGTTTTCAATCCAATTCCTCTGGCTTTTATAGAGCTTATGAACACACAAAACTCAAAAGAGCATAAGCAGAATTAATCTAGACGAAACATTGCTTTTTAACTACCAAACTCGGACTCAGCACTAGTTCCCATTCACCTCTTGCTAAATTTGGCTGGTGACTTCAGCAGATGTCACTGGATAAAAAAAACAGGGCTACTGTGGTTTTAGATATAGTAAGAAGTTACAACAACCTACTGGACAACAGACTTCATTTAAAAAAAAAAAAAAAAAAGCATCTATTCCTTTTAATCATGGAAGACCAACTATTTGGCCCATGGGACTGAAATGAAGCACCAATACTTAAAATAAGACTTCAGGGGTTCAGATCACCCCCATAACCCTTTAGCAATTGCAACAGCAGCTCAAAGCATCTCAAAAATCTATAGTTTGGGTAAAGAGCACACATCAGGCATGAGACAGGAAAGCAAAATGTGAAAACCCTGTAGTAACCAACCAATGTTCTCTACCACACATTATCTCTGCTATCATGCAGCAGGGCTTGCTGAGAATAGAGCAATACCGCACTCCAGACTGTATGGAAAAGAAAAAAATTCACAAGCCCCAAGAACCTTATGGTTTTAGGTGAAAGCTAGATGTACAATCAAGTACAAATTTGGAAGAGAGTGGGAGGATCACAGGCAGCAAAAATAAGTTTAAAAGTCAAACTGAATTCTCTCAATGCCACCTAATGAACTGTCATAAGAGAGAAGCTAAAGCTGCTTGTAGTGATTGCTAAAACCATTAAAGCATGGGACTACTTCTATGCAACTGTACTATATTACGCTGGGTTGGTACAAAATAAAGCCTGTACAAAAGATGAACAGATTTTGACATGGCAAATCACTTGCTCCTGGCTTATAGCATATATTTTTGAATTAAAGAATCTGATTTTAAATACCTACAAGTAGAAGCTTTAAAAGCTTCATAAATCTTCCATTCATAAATCTTGCGTGGAGTGCCTCTTTGACCTGCTTAATCACTACGCACAGCATCTCCGCTGTTAACATCAGATCTACAATAAGTGAATGCAGATAACAAAACAGGGCTATGGAAATCTTAGTCATTAACAACCAACATATAACGTATGGTAAAAACTTCACAGCATGATTTAATGTCATGACTTCAAGCTAGAATGTGGACTTTCTCATGTACGTAAGAGTCAACAATAATGATGATGTTTCACATGACATGAATTCTACCAACATCACAGCACAACACGTATCTATTTACCAAACTGAAGTAGTAGATCATCTTCTAGCTCTGGTTTCAAATATTCCTCTCCTTCCCAAGGCAGTGGGCTGCTGAGAGAACTCAAATATGCTGCTGGTGGTGTCTAGACAGAAAGAGGAGAGCATATAAGCAAAGGGTTTTTCAAAAACACCAAAATAAGGCAAAGATCTGTTCTTCTACCCATTAAAATACTATTAAAATCCTATTAAAGTAGCTTTGTAGCAAAGGCTAAGAAAGATACTACTTTCAAGCATGACTAGTGAGAACAGTGAAGAAATGAACTTCTGGCTTCCACACTGGCTCTGATAACAAGCACTCACCTGAGCATACTGAGACTACAACCATGGTGAACAGAGAATAGCATAAAACTACACCTACGAGTTAGTCTGGGTCCAAAACCCAGAAGGCTACAGGATCAAGGAATTCAGTACATGCAGTAAAGCACAGCGCATCGACAGACGTTAAAGGATACTTGTAGGATTCCACTGCCATCAGGAACCAAGTTTACTCGGGTGTTTGACTGTGTCAGACCCATAGCTTACAACAGGGTTAATCAACAAAGCCAAGACATTAATTGTGCAAAGTGTTTTTACATGAACAGCGCTATAAGGACAGGTGTCAGAAATGCTACATTCTCTCCTATTTCCATCTGGCCAGTTAACAGCTTGCCAGGAAAGGAGTGGTCAGATTCTGGACCTCAGTTTTTCCATTTCTGTGTTTACTCTGCATAGCTGGTTATACCTGATATACCTATTTGAGGATTTAAGATTTCAAGATTTAATTCTTAAATTACAATTAAATTAAATTAATTCTTAATTACATAAGATCGTATTAAGTCTAAACCTAAACTTTTAGGGAACAACCAAAGAACCTACTTCAAAGTCACAGAACACACTAAAATACCCAGGCCTAACCTAAAACTATAGGTTCCCACCGGCTTTCCTGATTCTGGTATCATTTTAGCAGAGATTAATTTTAGGTTCTGTAACCTAAGGGATGACGTGTTGTCCTTATTAACAGTGCAGTAGGGGTCTGGCCAGCTCACATTCCCAGGAAAGACTCTTCGCATCAACACATGTGCAAGGACTGAGAAACTTCGGTTATCAAGAAGTGAACCCATTACTGGAGTGAGACAGCAGAGTCAAAGGCCGAGATGAATTAACAAAACATGATACTACATAGCATGGGCTTTTTGCAAGTTTGATTATCCTCTTCTAGAAACAATAAACCCCACGTTAATTAAATGTATTTAAAATGAAAACAACTTCACATCTAAATAAACCAATCAATAGCTACTTTAATTCCCGTGATTTCTTATTTCTAAAAATATAATACAAAATTCCATACAGTTATTTAAAAAGGGCAAATTGAGAGCACAGCATCTTGATTTCCCATTCTCCAGACACAGAATACAAAAGTAGTAGTATGTGGCACACCTACCTTTGATCTAATAAAGTTTATTAGTTTAATGTATCCATAAAAATCAAGTCCTGAAAAGAAATAAAGGAGAAAAAAATGAGAGCTTGCATTACAGAAAGTCCACATACATTTTACAATTACATGAATACTAATTACTTGTTCCACTGGCCAGCTTCCCCTTGGGGTGCACATCATTACTTACTGCTGTCTTCCTATCTTAAGTTTGCCATCTACATTTTTCTTCTCGTCAGGACCAAACCAGGAAATTCTTACCCTCAGGACAAATACATTTACCACAAATTACGAATGGAACATATGGAAACGTGGATTATAAACAGGGATTTCACTCATGTAGCAAGCAACTACATCAGGACAACCACATTTATCTCCTACTAGCTACCTTGCTGATCTTTTATGCTGTTGTGCTCCTTTGTTCATATTTTTAGTGTTCTGCTTAATAAAGTGTAAATTAGTCCTACTCATCAAGAATACATACCAATATTGATTTAATATTGCCACCTTGCTCAGAAATAACAGTAATTTAGATATAATTATGTGCTTTCTGCAACAACAGTGAGGATACTGCACAAACTCAAAATACTTTCTACAGGATTTTAGACAGAAAACAGACCAGATCTTAGAATTTTACATGCAGATTTCTAAATGCTTCGTGTGGTTCCCATCCCCTAAACCTCTCTCCTTTTTAGTGCACTGTAAGTGCACTGCACTTAATACTGTGTTTCTCCAACACCGTTCCTCTTCCCCTGCTTTCCAGTTTTGCTCTATATGCAGTAAGGTTGCCCAGGGAGGTTGTGGCTGCCCCATCCCTGAAGGTGTTCAAGGCCAGGCTGGATGGGGCTTGGAGCAACCTGGTCTAGTGGGAGGTGTCCCTGCCCGGGGCAGGGGGTTGGAACTGGATGATCTTTAAGGTCCCTTCCAACCCAAACCATTCGATGATTCTAAAATATGGATTTCAGACTCAGTAGTTCAGCACTTACCTAATGCTTTCAAAGCCCCCCCCACTTCACGTACATCTTCCTATATGTACGTGACTGAAGTCACCATCTTGGCCTAAATACAACAGCTTCAAGTAAAAGCCAACTTCACTTGGAAAGAATTAAACAGACATTGGAGCGTATGCCTTCCTGCAATCACCCAAGGGAATGTATAAATATTTTATCTGTAACACATAAGCATTTTTCTACAATAGCTTTTCTTGTTAAATCTTAGAATCTTCAGCTACAACCAGGAAATATGTTAGAAACAAGCTAATCTTCACAATTTATTTTAAATGAGATGCTGATACACAGAAGGAAATGACAAGTCATGAAAAAAACTTACCATGTTTCTTGATCACATCACAAACATTAAACTGATGCTCTGTTTTGCAGTGGGAGAAAACATCTTCAGGAGAACTAAACAACCTGTAAATAAATAATTCTTAAATATACAGTATTAACATGCTTAAAAGATGTAACGCTACTATGGAGGTGTTTAAAAAAAAGGGTAGATGGGGTACTTAGGGACATGGTTTAGAAGTGGCTTTTGTCAGGGTAGGGTAATGGTTGGACTTGATGATCTTAAAGGTCCCTTCCAACCTCAGCGATTCTATGATTCTATGAGTTTTATGTGAGCTTCAATTCTGACCTGACAGTCAACGTGTTCAGAACACACCATTTTTGCTTTTGATAAAGGACAAACAAGTGCCTGCTCACACACATACCTCACAAAGAAGCTTCTACCTTGTTTGCTTAACATTTTGCAACGAAGGGTAACAAATGCAAAAACTTTGACAAAACCGTGAACCCTGTTAACTTTCAGAAACTCCTTGAGAGCAAAGAGAGCATTAAACCCCAAATATAAGAATGACACATATAAGGTGATTTTGCCAGCTAGATCTACAACAACAAAATAAAAATTCTCATCTATTTACTGAAAATAAGAAAAGATGACAGAGAGAATCCAAGAGATAAACTTCCATACTGCTTCAGGGCGAGGAGAGGGAAATTACGGGCTTCCCATATTACTTCTCTCTCCTTTAATCTGGTTTTACGAAACCTTTGGCTCTAGAGAGGCCACACACAAGACGAAGAAGCTCCAAAGCACCGTCACAAACCACATGTTGTTGATTTTTCGGAGGTGGCCGCCTGCCGCAGGCCGGGTCTGGGCGCCGGCACCCCCCACCCACCCCAAGGGTCTCCAAAGGGCCTCAGGCGGTCCCTCTAGGGGAGAGCAGGAACAGCACAACCCCCCCATCCCACCCTCCCCGCCACACCTGTCGCAGAAGAGGCAAC
>VXBH01007700.1:327644-371420 GCA_013400035.1 Rynchops niger | reverse complement strand
TCCTCCTCTTCCTCCTCCTCCTCCTCCTCCCAGGCCTCCTCGCCGTCAGACAGCTCGGGCATCTCCTCCTCAGCGGGCGGCCCGCCGGGCCCTGTGGAGCCCACAGCAGGGAACCGTTACGCACCGGCGGGGGTGGGGGGAAGGAGAGAGGGGGAACTAAGGAAGAGAAAGAAGAGGAGGAAGAGGAAGGCTCACGCCCGCGTACCGACCTGCAGGAGCCGGCCGGGAGCCCATGGCCGCCCCCCGCCGCCGCTGCCCCACGTGCGCCGCTTCCGGGTGACGTCACACGGAGGGGCGGGCCCGCGGGGGTGAGCGCGCCCCCTGGCGGCGCCCTCCGGACACGGGGAGAGGGCGCCGGCCGTTATCTTTCAAGCGCCCGCGCTCGAGCGGCGCTGTGAGGGGGCGGCCGGCGCCATCTTGGGGGGGGGCGGCCCCGTCAGCGCCGCTTCCATCCGCACCGAGGCACCCCCCGCTCCTAGTGCCTGGCCGCCTCAGGGAGGGGAAAACCAGGGAGAGAAGTAAAGGGTCGCGCCCTCAGCCAGCCCAAAATAGAAGAGATTATTTCGGTTTGGAGGTGGAATCCTTTGCGTGCGTGACAGGTGGCTGGCAGGCGGGATTCTGTTTCTTATAAATAGCGTGGCTGCAGTAGGAGAGTTAAAGGAGCATTATAATTATTTTACGAAGGCTTAATCTGCAACAGCACTCAACCCTCAATATGCAGCACGGCATAATTGGAGGTACCAACTGCTGGTTGGTACATGATAGTTACTTGTTGCTCAACAGAGGGGACACCACCATTAATCATCATAATCCCAGATTTTGGCCATTCTAGAGGGACTGAACCAAGGGTCAGATTCTAGTCTTATTTTTAGAGTGCAAATTCATTCTTTTTTGATTAATATAAAAGTATAGAGATTTGAGTTGATCAGTAGGCCAAAAAAAACCCCACAGACAAATGGGGGGTGTGTGTGTGCAGAATTCAAGAGGGAAACCTGAAAATCTGAATTTACTTGTCTGGGTTACAATCTCTGATTTCTAATCTGTAGTTGTAAATGTGTCCCATGCAGTTTAACTTTCCCTTTCACTTAGACACTTATCTCTCAAAGTGAACAAAAGAAGACTTTTAAGTATGGTACTAATTAAAGAAATTAGGCTTGCCTAGTTATAGGCAAATCCAAAGGGACTTGTAAAATCTAAATATGGAAAACTGCTTTTAGGTATCACCAGAATGACAAGTTTGAAAAAGGATCAAGAGCTACTAAATCCAGCTCCCTCACAAATTCTGCTTTGTGTTTTCAGTTTTTAAATTCCGTATCCATTCTGAATTACTTCTGTAGGTACGACAAGATAACACTGATTTTGCAAAAACTACTTAGCTGTATAAACCGATGCTTCTCATGGATTTTTTTTTTTCCTTACATAGCACCTCAGTGCTACTCATTAAATTAAAATTAGCACAAAATGCTGGCAAAATACTGCGTACCCTTAATGTGCAGAGAAACCTAGGCAAGTCAGATGCTTCTACATTTTTCTCCCAAAGTAGGGTCTGATTCCCATGAAAGAAACAGAAGTGACACAGAATGAGAAAACATACTTTTACTCTACTCTTGCTCAAGCAGCTAATTGCAGAAGTAGGTTTAACAGCCACTGCTCTGTAAGTAGTGCCCGGGCTGATAGCAGCAAAAGCAGAAACAGCAGCTTCTTTGTGTTTTACTGAAATTCTCCCCCACCGAAGGGGCAAGGGGTCACTGATTGCATAGTCTTTGCTCCATTGCACACCCTCAACTATTGTTGAGTCCACTCGGAGAGCAACAGACTGAATGTGCCGCGCAGCCTTGTAACCAAATCTTCTTTTTTATTATTGCTTGAATTAAGATTCTCAATAAATGTAAAGCACCCGTGCGTTTGGATCAGTGTATATAACATGTTGGGTGATGGCTATGAAATCCTGCATCACCAGTATCTAACTAACACCGGCACCTCTTGAAATATGATCATCTTTGTTACAGTCTCCTAATCCTTGTAAAGGGATTTGCATGGTACAGGAAGATTTACAATGTAATGGATTACTATTTCATAATCCGGGCCAAGAGGAAGAAACTTCAAATATCTACAATTTTTTACTGCATTTCAAACTTTTTTCCAGATCTGGAATGACAGCACTGTGGAGGCTGTTAGAGGGTGTTTGCACACGAAATATGGTATCAGTATATCGCTCATGGGCTTTGTTTCATCTGGATTTCCGAGCATGTTTATCTTTATTCTCTACTTCCATCACTGTTTTGTGACCGCAGTGCTTGTCATTATTCAAAGGCAAAGAAAGGATGTTAATAGAAATTGTGCAGGAAACGAGACATTTCTGAGCAAACTATTATTAAATGGCTATGACCTTATCCTGTATAAAATAGTTTTGAAAAAAAGAGAGAGAAAATGTTTTAAGAAATTATTATGGGAAAGCCAATTACTTCTTAGTCATTCATGTAGTCAGAGGTAGATTTTTTCAATTTTAACCACTCAAGATCTCCAACAGAGCACACAACTGCGCAGAACCATGAAGCTCAAGACTGAAGACCATTTTTCAAAAGCATTTTCTATCTATAAAGTCCAAATCATCTGAAATTTTATACTACACTCCCTGAATACTAAACCCAGCCTGCACAGAGTATGATCGCAAATACTGTTAAGCTCCGTCCTCCCATCCCAGTTGGTTGCATTTTTCATTAAATTAATGAAAGCAGTCTAAAAGCAGATAGCGGCTTTTTCAGTAAGTCTTTAAGGTGTGCAGCAATGAAGAGGTTCTCACAAAGCTGTTGCTTCCCAACACTGCACAGCAATGAAAAGTGCATCTGCAGCAGCAATAGGTGTGACAGAAAGAGGTACAGAAACTTCACGTTTTACACTGGGGCATCACTGCGAGTGAAACACCGTTAATGCCTGTGACAGTTTTACACCTTTATTACCCTCTCAGCTGAAAGGTGAATTTAGACTCTCTTAAAATAATTAAGAGCTTGGAAAGATTTGCACGAAACATAAATCAGAAAATTTGAGCGCCCGTTAGTATACCAAGGGAACAAGCTGTAGTCAAAAAGTAACTTTTATTCCTATCATCAGGAAAAAATGAGTGATATTGAAAGCAGAATTGCTAATCTGGATTTGCATGCTCAGCCAGTTTATAAATTTCATTAAATGATGGCCATATTCCCCTTAATATAATTCTGAACTAAGGTAACTGACTGAGATATTGTTCATCCGGGCAAAGCCGAGGGGACCCTGGGTAGCACTCACCCTGAAGGCAGGGTTCGGTTTAAGCTTGCGAGAAAGCAAGCCTGGATCTGTAGCTGTATTGGGGCGGGAAGGGGCTACTAAAGGGAAGTGTGGGCTGCAAAACAGAATGTTTTTATCTGGGCAGGGTTTGGTTTGTTGGGACTTTTTTTCTTATTTAGGGGGTTTGGTTTGGGGATTTGGGGTTTGGTTTGGTTTGTTTTTAACAAAAGCTCACCCTGGAACTAGGGTTAGGGTTATGTTACGATGTATGGGGCTTGGTATGTTACACAGATAATATTCAGTCCCCTCCATTCTTTCTCTATTTTCTCTGCTTTGACATTAAAGCAGCATTTCTCAACCTGTCAGAAAGGCAAAGGAAATACAAATATCACATTCTCCCCCACTTTCTTGCACCAGATCAGCAAACTGATCACATGGGCTGTTTTTTTCCGTCCCGTGTTTAGTCCCTGTCATACAAGCTTGTTAAACCAGTGCATTTCGGTGCTACTCAGTCATCAGCTTTGAGGAACCACACGTAGCAGGAATGTACAGCCAGAAGCGTGGCACTGTTCGTACAAGTACCTCTAGTGACCATTTTCAATGAGGGATTGAGCAAAACCAGGTTCTGCTGCAATTAGGGCAAATCTGCAGTGTAGAGAAAGGAGCGATACTACCTTGAGATAAAATATATTTATGCATGTATGGCAGTGCCTCCATAAGACGTGCATTGTGCAGCAGCTTGAGCAACACAGGACAATTATAGAATCATAAAATGGTTTGGGTTAGAAGGGACCTTAAAGATCATCTGGTTCCAAGCGCCCTGCCTTGGGCAGGAAAATTACAATTCCGGGTGCTACAGACCACTGGGATCCATCTGACGTAGCTCCAATCAGATAATGTTAAAAAACGTAATAAAATACTTAGAGGCTTAGAAAATCACTGATCTTCAGAGCTACATTCACTGTGGAATGACATGCAGATAAAAGTACTCATAACCATCTCAAGGGTAAACTACAAAAGAAATCCTATCCTCATCTGAAGTAAAATGAAGTGTTTACCTTAGATCATGTCTTTACCATGATCTCTATTCATTCACAGTAAGAAAACAAGTGAGGACAGGCATTCGGTGGCATTCAGATCAGCTAACAGGTCACACTAGTGGAATTAGGAGGGCCGTGCATTAAAACAAATCCTCAAAAGTAATGATTTGGGACATAATGTTTTTTAAAAATATCTACAAGATATTTAGTGTCACAATGGTGGATGTTAAGCATTTAGAAAACTTTAAATGTAAATTCTTACATGAGTTACTTTTGAAACTGAAGCCCTTCTTGTGAGAGGCTGAGCATCTGAGAACATCAAGTCCACTGGAACCCGCTCTGGTCCACGCTCGTGAGGAGTAACAGACGGAAGATGGTGGAAACTTGATCTGCGCCAAAAGAAAGAGAGGATCAAATTGTTTGAGCCCTAAATAGGCTGAAGAAAAATTCTTCATAGCTGGAGAAAAAGTTAGAAAACATGAATGAAAAGAGCATTGGTACATATTTTCATACCTGTTTAAGGAATCTGGTGCCTAGATTGGCAGGGCTTGATAAGGATGTCATCAAGAGCAGAACTGAAATGCAAGTAGAGGAAGAGTGTGTAATTTTGTAGATTACAGGGTAATAGGGACCCACATAATACTGCTGTACTTCTCATGTCTTTACATATATATACAGCGTAAACGATTTACCTTAGTGTGCATTAGGTCACAGCCCAGACCAGTCTTTCCATTTTAATGGATGTAACAAAAATACTGTATTTCTTTGTTCAGCCCCACTTTCCCTAAGTTGTGACTGCCCCAGCAGACTGAGGAACAATATTGATCATCATGAGCAGACAAAACCAAGTTAGAAGTCAGAGAAAGAGATAAAAATCAAAAAGTAGAATCAGGCATAAGACCACATCCATTGACACTGGTTTTCTTGCAAAATAATTTTTACTTTTCCAACAAAGATGGAAGGGAGTAGCCGTCATGTTGCATTTTTCAAAAATAAATTTCACAGCTAACTGGGATGAATTCAATTAGTTGCTTCCAGCAAAGGATGTGCTATTTTACTTTCATTTCTATATCTAGAAAACCAGAGAGACTTATACAATGATTTTGATAACACACAGACTGGGAGTATTTCAGAAGTTCAAGGTTCAAAAGATCTTGCAGCAGTTTAGTTAAATCTTTGTAGAGGAGCTATAAACACAGGAGTTGTTCGTATTATTAGTATTGAAAAAATAGTTACTATCTCCTGCTGTAAACTTCTAATAAAAGCACTTTGCAGGAGAAGATACCAGCCGGCTTGGGGAATTTATTTTCTCAGAGACGATTTAGCTACCCAAAGGCTTCTCCCAGAGGTTTAAACAATGTAGAAAGCAGGAAAAGGAATGACTTATCCTGCACAAATAATGTAAGTCAACAGTAGCAAAATGTAAATCTGCAATCAAACGATATTTAAAGCAGGTGAACTAAATTATCTATTGTGAATCAAACAAGAAGTCGTTAAGTAGCATTAGACTAGAGTTTTGATTTTTGTGCCAGCTTTTTTCAAGTTTTCTCATTTTAGCTTTTCTCTTGACAGATTTTTGCCTCATTTTCAGTTTATTTCACTGAACAAAACTAATGTAAAAATGGAAGTGTCCTTCAGTAAAACTGCAAATTCTCCTGATAAATATTAATTCCCGCTTTTTTTAAAAGGTGCTTGTTTGAGGTATTATGAGTAGTAGCTATGTGTGTTAAATCTCCCATTCTTTGAACCAGCTTCTTTAAAAAAAAAAAAAAATCAGCCAATGAAAAGTGCCTAGACCGACGCTGTCTCCCTCAGTTAATCCAAGGCCAGTAGAGGGATAATTTGATTAAACTGAGACCCTAATTTATTTAGCTTTAGTTCTGGATCAACCTCTTCTTAATAGAGTGCTGTCGTCTCCAATTGTTTGATGAAAATTAAAGTGACATAAATACCATGGGACTTTTTCAATCTGATTAGTCAGCTAACTTGCATCAATACTACCCCAGCCATCAGGCGCTGGCGTCCTTCCTTTCACCAGTCTTACTAACAACTGACAAGTCCTCCTTGAAGACCGGGCACCCACGCTGCCACTCAGACCCCCACACTTAACCCATCATCCGGCCTCAATGGGTCTTGTTTGACAAGGTGCCCACACCTTTTTCCATTGCTGTTCATCAGACAAAGCTAAATATTGTTTTATTAGCAATCAATAGCCTGTTAATCCCAAACGATTTCACAAATCCACTGAGCTCTCAAGCTGATTATAAACGTTTGGGTTGGTTTTTTTTTTTTTTTAAAGCTGCTAAATTTCAGATGGATTTTCTCCTCTCCTCCCAACCCTCCCTCTCTGATATGGGACATTGTAGCTGGTAAGCAAAGCCACAAAAGCAAAAGACCTCTCTTGTCTTTAATGTTGCCTTTAACTGGATGTTTTAAAATGTCAAAGTTTTGCAGTTTAAACATGATCAGGTCTGTGCCACCAAACCCTTAGCAGATTTCCTAGCTCCTCCACTTTCTATCCATCAGTTTGAAACTTAAAAATAAGAGAGCTTCTGAGCCTTCCCTTTTCTTTTACGGCAATAGGGTAAATTCTTGCTTAGTCTGTGGGCTGGGGGACTAAGGAGTCAGAGAAAGAGAGAAATAAGCTTCTTTGGTTTACAATATATAAAATGCTAACAAAGCTAGTCGTTGCACTATTGAATGATGTACTATTCATGTCCCAGTCACAGACAAAACGCTTGGGCACACCTGGTACACTCTGATGATCCCTTTGTTTGTGCATTGGGTCATGGATATATGTTCCATGAGGCACAAGGGGAACGGCACTACAAACACACTTCCTCTTGCATTTACCCATCCTTGCCTACACCTACTGTCTGCCTGCCTTTGCCCGAGAGATGTTGATCATGGTAGCTGATAATATGATGATAGTTCACTTATGTGACATAGTATAAAACATAGAATGGTTTGGGTTGGAAGGGACCTTAAAGATCATCTAGTTTCAACCCCCCTGCCATGGGCAGGGACACCTCCCAATAGACCAGGTTGCCCAGAGCCTCATCCAGCCTGGCCTTGAACACTTCCAGGGATGGGGTATCCACAGCCTTTCTGGGAAACTTGTTCTAGTGTCTCATCACCTCACAGTAAAGAATTTCTTCCTAATATCTAATTAAATTTCCCCACTTTCAGTTTAAAACCATTACCCCTTGTCTTGTCGCTGCACTCCCTATTAAATAGTCCCTCCCCTGCTTTCCTGTAGGCCCACTTTAGGTTCTGGAAGGGGCTCTAAGGTCTCCCCGGAGCCTCCTCTTCTCCAGGCTGAAAAACCCCAACTCCCTCAGCCTGTGCTCACAGGAGAGCGTCTCGAGCCCTCTGATAATCTTTGTGGCCTCCTCTGGACCCACTCCAACAGGTCCATCACCAGGTAAAGGCAGACAGGCAGTATTGGTAGGCATGCACCGAGTGCATGAAGCTCCCAGAAACACGACACTGACTTTCAAGGCCTGGTGAGCTGGCTTCGCAAGTCTGGGTTATTCTCTGCATCTCCCTGCTGAATCCTTGATCCTGTAGAGCATGCTCCCTCTACAAGAGAGAGAGAAGGGTTGTTGGTGGGATGATGCCTATGAAATGCTGCACATACCCCGCCTGAAACAAATCTTGGAATGGATGGTGTTTGCTCTTCAGTACAAGAAAGTTAACTCCAGTAAAATTCTTGTTGAGCTAAGTTAACTAAAAACCAAAATGGACTAAACACACATTTTATGCTTCCTGTGGACTGAACACGCCCAAATTGTGTGTTAAATAGAAGGGGAAAAGTTATTTCAGCTGATACAATCCTCTGGGATGTCTACTGAAACGAAACACAGATTTCTTAAGTCATCAGCCTTGACAGCAGAGTCCCAGTTCTGAAACAGACTGTAAATGTAAAGTTTCAGAGGCAACATTTCGAATCAGTAACTTCCAAGAGTTGGCATAATCTTGGCACAATTACTGTGAACTAATCTGCTCCAAATTTGACTATTCAGTAGCTGTTTTAAATAGCTCTTTCGTATAAGCTCAAGTCTTTTATGGGCTTATCTCAAACTCTTCTTTCAACCAGTTTTCCTGTTAGGAGAAACATCTATCCTATCAAAAATATTCATCAAAACGCTGGAACATACTGGCAAAATATACACTTACTCATAATTTTAAAAAACGGTTGACATTTTAAATTTCAGACGTTTTAAACGGAACACGCAAGTTTCTGCCAAGCCAAATAAAGCAGCAACTTTTTGTTACTCTTTCTTTGGCTACTCTGCATGACCCCTGTTGCATTTACCAGTGGTAAAAATGGGCCTAAAATGTTGACAAATGTTTTTCAGTCTTGTATTCTTAACAATAAGAAGTAACAAAAAACAATATTAAAACTAACACTCATTCAGTCACTATAGTAAGTACTTACTGTAGTTTACAATTCCTCTCCAAAACCCATATTTCTAAGACCAATGATAGTAACTTTCGAAAATGATTGCTGATTCAAAATTTGAACAACTCTCTACTGCTCTTGAATTCTAGGGTAAAGCAATATGAATTTTGCATCAAACATTTTACAAGGTTTCTGTGTGTTCTCAAGCTGGCTATTCTGCACAGCAATGATCATGTAGCTCATATTTAAAAAAATTATAATTACATCTGCAGATGTATTGTGCAACAGCATGCACTGTTTGAAACAGAAGAAGAGTTTGCTGTATTTTCATAAAATAATTTTTATGTAATAAGGGGGAAAAAATTCCATTGATACCTTAATCTTCACCTTGTCATTCTGTAAGAGTATTTGAACACCTAAAAACACATAGGGAATGAAACCTGAAAGATTTTCTTTGACAGCACAGTAAGAAACCCAGCATGATCACAAAGAGGTGCTAAAGACTGAAAATCGGAAAGAGTTCTTGCAGCACTGTGAGGTCTGGGTATGTCCCACATGCCAGACTGCAGCAGTCGATACAAGGTATCGAATGGAGTCTGTCCAGAGCAATACAAAACTCTACATTCTTTAATTTACCCTAATACACCACGGACAGATAGCTTTTCAATTCTTGCTCAGAGTACTTGTCTTAGAAGTTCTGTAATGTTTTGTTTTTAATGCAGTGTTTTCTACAGGAAAAATAATATTCACTGATTTATTCAGGAAAGCAGAAGATACAAATTTGCAAGTACTTTAGCCCTGGTTTAATGCTGGGTTACAGCCTCAACTGTATGTCAAGGCTGCAGTGGCTGCATCTACTAAGGCAAGGTTTGTGTTGGAGCAGCGTTATGGTTTTGAAGAGATTCCCATTTCTGATTTGTCATTTAGATCTGCAGACCACTTTTAGTGGACACACAGAAGATTCTTTCAGAAGACACTAAACCAGAATCTCCACGCCAGGTGAACGGCAAATATGCTCTGTCAGCAGAACTGAACATCTGAACCAACAACTGCTTGTTCATACAGTTCCAAACCACAAGTGTGGTGCAGGCAGTGAATCCAGGGAACCAGACTAAATCTGATCTGGTGTACAAACCTCTTGAACTTAGAATAATGGGATGGTTTGGGTTGGAAGGGTCCTCCAAAGATTGTCTAGTCTAACCCCCCTGCAACGCGCAGGGACACCTTCAACTAGATCAAGTTGCTCAGAGCCCCATCCAACCTGACCTTGAATGTTTCCAGGGACGGGGCGTCTACCACCTCTCTGCGCAACCTGGGCCAGTGCTTCACCACCCTCAGCGTAAAAAATGTCTTCTTTATATTTAGTCCTTAATATGTCTATCGCAACAGGTCCTACTAAAAAATCTGTCCCCATCTTTCTTATAAGCCCGCTTTAGGTACTGGAAGGGGCTAGAAGGTCCCCCTGGAGGTATCTCTTCTCCAGGCTGAACAACCCCAACTCTCTCAGCCTGTCCTTGTAGCAGAGGTGCTCCAGCCCTCTGATCAGTTTTTTGGCCCTCCTCTGGACCTGCTCCAACGGGTCTGTAAGAGCTTGTGCATCTCTTGCTTCTGTTTATTGATATGCTCCTAAGAAACCACTGACTAATGTAAACAGAACATTTTTGCTGTCATGCTGAGACCCCTATGGTTCCAGAGTTCTTCCCGAGAAGAATAATCCCTGTGAATCACTGTAAATTGTCACAGTTTAGTGTCATCCCTCTGATGTTTCACCTGGTGCTAGAGATCACCTGCCTCTGCAAACTGACAGCTTGTATTCGTTGATGCTCGTGCACTGGCACAAGATTTCGGTCACCCACCTTGTTTACTGGATTTCTTTGACTGGTAGCCAAATCATACAGCTGGAAGCCAAGGCAGATGCTCGGCAGCTGTTGTCCACATTACATGAGCAGGAAGGAGATTTATTGCTTTGCTGAAGTTCTCCAAGCCACTGGTCCATTTCTTTGGCAACATTCAGAGCACACTGGAGACAGCAGTGATGCAGTTTTGCTATTAATTGATCAGGCATTTTTGTTTCTTAGCCATCGTTTTGTGTAGATATGACTTGGTTTCTTTAATGGCCATATAATTTGTATGCTGAAGGTTCTGTTTTCTGAACTTTAAAACCCCAAAACTGAACAATGTGACACTCAGAGAAGCTTGAGACCAAATCTAGGCCCAGATCCAGGGTAGAATTTGAGCCAACAGGGAATGTAATTTCCAAGCAGATTCATCTGGATATACAGTCATTCAGTAAAATCAAAATTGAGTCTCAATGGCTTTAAAGGTAGTGGCTTATTTTGACTTTCAGCTTCCATGCTTACAAATATCTGGCAATATATAATTCTTCTGTTGATATTATTTTCACTTTTGTCCCCCAGAAGAAATCGGTGATTGCAAAATGTGAAAAAATTCTGTCTTCAAATTGAGAATTACCAAAAAATGAGAACTACCACTTTTATCATTACAGTAAAGCTGGTGCAACTCTATTGAACTAATACTTTGCTATTTTATCCCAAATCTGTCCTCCCCAGCAGCTGTCCTGTTTATCCCGTGAAGTTCTGTGTTCTGTCTCGTTTCCCACTTCCATTGCCTGCATGCTTTATTTCTGTTCCGTTAGGTACAGGTCTCTGGGCTTGCCCTCTGGGAACCAACTCATTTTGAAGAGACATTACCAAAATATACTGGCATAATAGAGGGAGGAAAGCCCTACTCAATATGTGGCTTCAGCTACTTAAATGAGAAAGTGCCTGACCCTCCAGTGAACCCCTGATTTGTGTACACACCAGAGGGCACTCCATAGCAAGCAACAACTTGCTGTATATTCGCATAGATTTTCCCATCCTACTTACTTATTCTTGCAAGCCACTACGTTTCCTTTTAAGCACCCCATCTCTCATTTTAAAATTAGTTGCTCTTCTTATTCCTTTCATGAAAAGGCTGTTCTAGATCTCATTTTTTCTAATGCTTGGGAACATTTTTATTTCTAAAGTAGCAGATGGATGGAGCTGCCGTGCAGGTCCAACGGCGGAGGGGCAGGACAGGTCATAGCTTTTGCTGCTCCAGGAGCCCGCAAGCCCGCTCTGCTGCAAGCAGGATGAGGGGAAGGGGCTGCTGGCACATTCACCCAGCTGTGACGTGGGGACACACTCTGCTCCCCAGCATTGCATGTCCCCGGCCAGCTCTGCCAAGCCCTTCAAATTAGCCACCGGGACATTTAAGGTAGCTGTACCTGACACAGCCAATGCCGCTGGAGTGCGTTGGCAACCCTGTAGGCTGTCCTTGCCAGCTCTGGCAGCGGTCATATGAAGGCTGCACGGACATCGCTGTGTTATATATTCTGTTTTTCAGGGGTTTCAGCCTGAGCCCTTCCTTTCTGTTCTTCAGAAGTATCTGAATTTGATGAACCCCGTATTTGGGGCAGTGAGAAGGAACAACTGGGCAACCTCCCGTCTGCGTTAGGAGCTTTCTACCACTGTATGTATCTTCAGTGATGGCTTTAAAATCCAAACAGCTAAAAAATGGTCAGGATCCCTAAAGTCTTTACAGAAGGCTTCTCTGGAGCCTGAACTGGCTGCTTGTAAAAGCAGAGCATCCTGCAAAACTTCCAAAATATTAAGGCAATGAATGCATAGCTGGAAAAAACACTCCAAACAGATTGGACTTTTCTTTCTCTATGTTGTAGGTGAAACTGAGAGCAGAATCTGTCCTAAACAGGCTAAATTAATGTGGTTGTATCCAATTCTAAGTAGCTGAGCACAGGAATCCAGTTGTTCTTTTTGATAACATTCATGGTACAAAACTAGACGCTTCCTCTGTATCGTTTTTTTTTTTTTCCCCGAAACCTTTTCCTTCCCACACATGGTTTTTCAGCTGTGGACGCAGGAGGGCAGTGCAGTTCTAAGTTGCATTCAAACACCCATGAAGCAGATGGACATAAAGCAAGCTCAGCCCAAGTCCAAGCAAAGCCTCCATCCCAGTTAAAGCCTAGCATTCTACTTTTTCCTTCATTATTACTCTTGGCAACCCTCCTGTGGTTATGCTATTTAAAATATATTCCTCAACCTCTGCATGTGCAGCAAATATCTGTACTGCCATGGGGGGGGAGGAAAATAAAAGAAAAAGGGGGAAAAAAAGGGGGGGAAAAGGTGGAGACAGGGAAAAAAAGAGGAGGGAGGGTGAAGGCATCAAATATTCCCTAAGTGTAAGGAAGTTTCTCTATCGGTACTACTGGGGACCAAATCCTGGAAGGTGCTGATCACTCGCAGTCGCTCTGGGGTCCTGTGCCACCTCTAAGTGCTCAGGCCTCCCGGGGCTGTACTCAAAAGCAGACCAAACGTGTCTGAAATTGATCTTTGCAAAGGCATGGAGTAACGGCTCTGCAGGATAAAGCTCTTCAAACTTCTTCCAGACTGCAGTCGGTATTAACCAATACGCTGAATACCAATTTCAACAAGGCAGTTAGTTCATAACTCCCATATGAATTGACATAGTTAGTTCATGGTTTTGAGATTAAAAGGGGTTTGAGATTAAAATAAAATAAATAGAGTTGCTTTCTTACATATCTCAGCATCTTAAAAACAACTGTATAACCCGTGATAGGCAGAGCCTACCAAAAGTCTTCAAGTCTGTAATAAAAAGGCAGTGCTAGAGGATGCCAGTGCACTGAAATTTCTTTTTTTTTTTTTTTTTGGGGGGGGGAGCAAAACGTAATTGCTAATGGAATTAATTGCTTACTGGAAATGAAAACTAGAAGTTCTGCCCACAATTTAATGTTGTCTTTAACAGGGAATTAAATGATCCTATTATGGATCAAAAAGCCAAAACTGCAACTTGTAAACTAAACTGAAAAAGAGGGGAAATTTCCACAGGCAAACCCTGGTTTCACTGGTTTTGTTTCTCCCATCTGTGATGGCTTTTGGTTTCTCCCCGTAACTCTCTCTTCGAGCTTCTTTGGTCCGGCTGGCTCTGGAAGTGCTGGTGAACCCCTTGGGTGCATTGCATTGTCTGTAGTGCCCATAAACAAGCTGCTGGACTCAAAGGGATCAAAAAAAGTCAAGTCAGGATGACAACTCGTGTACACCTGTAAATATATCTTAGAAATCCTACTGGAAATAGAAACAGTAGCTGGATGGTTTTAAAATGTGTGAAATAGGGGAAGGAAATAACCACTTAATAAAATTTAAAAAAAGGTTAGTGATTATTTTTTCCTGGTAACTCTTTCAGCAGAATTGTTCCGATCCCTTCCACTAGGTCAGCCTCCTCCTTCAAATTCTCCCTGTAAAACATATTTCCACTGTCACATTCTGTTTATTTTAGCGTATTTATTTCACAGTGGTTCTTCCAACTGAATACCCTAGTATTGCAAAGTAAAGGGCTAATTCCACCCTAACAAAATAGTCACTGAAGTAAATGAGTACTTTGGGGCAATAAATTTGTAGCCTCACCAGTGGAGAAGATTTTGTGCTGAAATAGATCTTCATCAGGAAAATGTTTCATTAAATTCTGTAAGTCATCCATTTGTGGCACTTTCTAGACTTTTTCTGTTTGATCCTTCTCATGGGTGATTTTGTTCCTTGGGAATATATATACTCAGAGGGAGATACACAGAAATTTTACAAATCATTGATGATATCTGTGGCCATTATATTATATTGTTATTTTCCGAGCATTTCTAGCTAATATTTTAGGGCAATGCATTGTATCCTGATATATTATCTGATATTACTGATAATTCTGCATTTCCTTTTTCTGTACTTCAAAATTCTGTTTACTAAGTATTAATTTGACACAGTTAATTTGACTCCTTGCTTCATCTCTGGCAAGAAGCAACATTATGATTCATTAAAGGCAGTTAAAAAAATAAATCAAGTAGTTGCAAGTAGTTATGCCAATCAGGTAAAAAAAAATAAATAGAAGACATACTAGTCACCTGTACAAACACCTCATAAGATATAATAATAAGGATACTGATAATAACATTTCTGACAAAAGAGGACATAGTCTGCTTCTGTTTCTGTTTTTCACACTCCAACCACACCTGAAGATATTCCTATATAAATGAAAACCCGATTCATCTCAAAACTAAACCTGGAAAAATGGATCAGCCAGGTTGGTCTCTGAGCTGCTTCAGTACGTGGCTAAAGCATCCTGGTAAAGGAGGGCTCAGTTTGGACTGCTGTAAATCTGAGGCCATAACCTGAGACCAATTTCCACTGAATTCAAGGGAGTCACAGCGCTCTGATGGCCTTTCACTGAGGCCACTTTCTTATAAAGTCCTTCAAAAAATACTAGATCCACTAAAAAAAATTAATTTGAAAATACCAAGGGAATAACACAGTGTATGTACCTTCTTCTGAAGGCATACTTTTCCAATGATGGTGTATCTGACATAAAAAAGGGAAGAAATGGCTAAAAGTCAAGCGGTAAGAGANTCACTGGCCTAGAGGCTAAATGTTTGTTCCCCAGAAAAAAAAAAAAAAAGAAAAGATGACGGAAACTGAGAAAATGGACATCAAAACAAAATACTAAAAAGCATAAAAACATTTATGAAGGCGATACTTTGGAATTCAGTTGCACTGGTATAAAACTATGGAGCAGCTCCCTCTGCCTTTCCTTTGGCAACAGGTTTGTCATGTGCAAAGCTAGCAAAATAATCAAGGCAGCCACTGGAAAATGATAAATAAATTTTAAAAAGGAAGGAACCATAGAATATTAGTAGTTTGAAAGACTCCTCTGTGAGATGCTAGATTTTTTTAATCTGCATTCATATGAATATACGTGTTACTCACCACTGCAATATATGCTGCTAATTAACGTAGCATATGCAGCTAGTTACGTAGCCAATACCATTGCAATTAATAAGTACTAACCTATAAAAGCAATAATTCCTTTTCAGTTTTGACTAAAGCCATCCAGTCAAAGAGAAAAACAAGACAAGGACTTACACACAGCAAAAAGCATACAGCAAAATATTTGAAATTCGATTACCGCGGTATTGTATTTTTTCAGCAAATTAAGTTTTCATATTTTCTCAGAGAGAAAAATATTGATGCCTCTGAGCTTTTTTTTTTCGCATAAAAGTAAAGGAAATTTGGTCAGGTTCACACAGAATCTTCGCTAACATTGGTTTCAGCTGCAATTATCTACTAAAGGATTTTCTTTTCTTCCATATTAATGCAGCTGACTGTGAAAAAATAATGTTTTCACTGTAACTGGGATGGTTTTGGAAAACTTTAAAGAGGGCAGTGTGGCAGGACTAGATTTTGGGCTTGATCATCATTATGAAGTAACTACTTTTATTGTGACAACTTTTGTTTATAGAAAAACCCACTTATTCATGGAATCAAAAGGTAGAAATCTTCATGAGGATGCAATGAGCAACTGGTTTTTGCAAATAATTGTCTCCAAGTGGGTTTCTGAACTTTAGAAAACACTCGGAAAACAAAGTAGCACTAAACTGTAGAAAATTATTTGAGCTTTTACAGAGAGGCTACATTAATTCATACTTTTTTTTTGGTTGGGGATTTTTTGTGTCATTGTGTTACAGTAATCAAAACAATGTTTTCAGTTGTTTTGTTACAGTTACTGTAACTGTAATTACAAGTTACAGTAGTGTAATTTGGAGAGAGAGCTGTTCTTTTTTTGTAAAAAAGAATTGGAAAACTCATCTTTCACTCCCCAGTTTCACTGGTCTAATTCAGCTTTCGTTTGTAATCTCTGTGAAACCTCTCCTGATACATCAGAAAAAAACCAAACTCATAGAGATGCTTTTTTTAAAGCACTTTTCTAAGAGATTATTCAAAGTGACAGGATTGTATTTTTCTTTTGGTATTTCAGGCAGAGCATTCCTGAACAATCCATGCCCTCCCACCATCTTCAGGAAGCTGGTAGGACAACTGTGAAGGTTAGCAAATAATAAATGTCAAGAATATTTAAATTATGAGATCATTGCCTGGCAGACAAACTGTTTTGAAAACTAAGATCCAAGATACATCTCCTGTGCAGCCAGAGGATATGACTGAGATAAAGCAATGACCGTATAGAAATATACCCCAAAATCCTATAAGCCATTTGTCCATAACTATTTCCAGCCACCGGAATCAAGAACAAACAAACAAAGCAATCTGACCTCAGTAGAAAAGATAAAGTGAACTGCAAACAAACCTCAAATTCCATCTCCCTCATCAACATGCTCAAAATGCCCTCTGCAGCTCGCCGGAGAGGAGCGGGAGAGCCCAGCCAGTGCTGGCTCTGCAAGAACACCCTGGGGACCGGAATAAAAAAAAAAAAAAAGAATAAATCTCAGCAGCGGGATGAAAGAAAGTGCCATATCAATTTCGTTTCCATTCATCATTGTTAAGCTTCAAGTTTAAGAAAGTTTCATTGCCCATAAATACTCAGATCATAAGCAGCTGCACATGATATCATTTAGAGCCCGCTTGCCTAACACGTATTTCCCCCGAGCTTTGTCCCCAAGCCGCAGCCTGACAGGCATCAGCGAGATCCAGCCTGCTTTTTTAAAACAGCCTGCGCAGCGTTTTTACGTTTAGCAGCTGAACCAAACTTCACAAAAGCGGCCCGAAAAGAATTGGTAAAAGGTTAGGATAGATTGACTGTTTCCAAATTGGAATACTAATGATGATCTTTAATGAAGCCTGACAGTACAATCTGTTTCTTATTGTTCCCTAAGTGCTGGCTACGGATCATATTCACTGGCTTTAGGTGACGGGGACAGACAGGGACAAATGGGCCCCACTGGTGAGCAGGACTGTGCACAGCTGATCTTTCAACAAGGATTAAATTAATTAAAATGATTCTCCCATCAGAAGAAGCAATCTTTTGATTTGTTATCATCATAGTGGTTATTAATTTTGAATGATGTCTAATTGGTGCCACTGCTGTTTGGGTCAGCTGGTTTAGTAATCTTCTTAGAAAGCAGTAAAGAATACATAATTTTAGTAGCTCTGTCAGGGAGCAGGGGAGCTGATGGAGGAAAAAAACCCACCAACTTGATTTAATACCTCTAATAATGTGGAAGAACAATGGAGAAAGTAGGCAAAATACCTGCAAGACCTAACTGGTGAAAACTGACTTTGCTTTATTCATTTCACTGCTTTTAGTACAAAATGAAGGCATTTGCTCATAAGGACAGTCTTAAAGAAATGTCTTGTTATGGTGTTGATAATAAGCAAATTGGAAATATTTCATTTTCTGGGCAAAAACGCAATGCTTGGGACTGTGCAGGACTCGGAGGGAAGCCCAGGCTGATCAAGGAGGTCACCGCTTGACTTCAGAGACAGAACTTGCACAGGTTGTGTGGTATCTGGCCTGACCACTTCAGGATTTGGCCCTATCTCCACAAGCAATATCTCCCGTTTATTCGCATAACCAGTCTTTTGAAACTGATGTCAATGATCACAAGATTAGGTCTGTAAGGATCTGGTCTCCTACTCAAGTTTTAAGGTATTTAGGCACTTTGAAACGTCAGTGGGGGTTAATAAGAGATCCCAGTAGCACCTGCATGTCGAGCAAGGTTGCCCATTTGTGTGGTTTTGAAGTGTTGCCTCCACAGCTACATGCTCCAATAATGCCTAAACCATCCCTGCAAGTGGCTGTGGAGCTTCTTGTTTGTTGTTCAGTTTAAAGTGACAGAGTAAGAGAAAGGCCACGCTCTGTGCCTTATAACGATGGATATCTTCATGAGGTGAGGACACAACTGCTCCTGACAGCGCTTATATAGTGCAGAGTTTTTCCTCCTGTTCACTTTTGAAAGATAAATGTATGACTGCCATGGGTGATCTGAAGGAGAGCTAAATCCTGCATGTTGAATGATATTCACACAAATTAAAGCCCTGGAGAGAAGCAAGTGATATCTGAATCTCAGTCTGTTGAGAACAGGGATATAATTCTTACTTTTTGTTAGTTTCTCTTCTACACATAGGCAATTATTTTCTATCTTACCTGTCTACCTTATATGTCTGTGTCTATGCTGTCGTAAATACACAACAGCAATAACATTACTTTGTGAAGGGAGCAGTTCATCTGGGAAGGCATCTATCGGTGGAATAGGTGTTTAGACGATACATAACCATATAATCTCACACATCTGGGGGCTGAATGCTTTACATCCCTTTTCCCTGCAGCTGGCAAGAGGAGGCATCGCTCTCTTTCCACAGTTTCGCCTACCTTTCTCCAACCACACTCTCAGGCTAGACCGGCTGTCACATGGGAAGAGGAAATGCATTGCAAGACAAATATGAGTGGTGCAATCCCCATTTCTCTTGGAGTGATCTCTTCTCCTGTAGGAGGATGGCACATTTGTTGTAATTCCCCTGTTTTATCTAAAATTTGAGTTAGGCTGGAATAATAACACTTGAGTAAAAATTATTTTGTGCACATTAGCTCTTTGAAGTCAACAGCAAAACCATTAACCCAGGAGCATCTGTCCTCTACATTAGATGAAAAACAGACCTTTTAAAATCTTAGCTACACTCTGGAGAAATTCTACTTAACCTGATCTTGTCAGGCTTTGCTATAGGCCACAACTCCCACCAAACCATCTTCATAACTCAAGTAGTAAAAAGAGATTAAAAAACCCTAAGTCCTCATCCTCCATATGGTCATTCTTCAGCTATAAAAAAGCAAGATAAACCTCAACCAAATTACAGGTCACTATAACAGAATAAATAAAAAGCTTTTATATGATAGAGCCCAAAACTTCATCCGGGTTTGGGGAGCTGGAATATCCAGACCTATTTCATAGGTTAAAAGCATTTATACTTGTTAGGTGAAGTTTCTTTTTATCTTTTCTCCACAAACATTCCCCCTACTTGTTCTGCAGTCTTCGGTTAGACTGGGCACGCTGATCTTATTCAACACCGTTAATAACTGTTCAGACAAGGAGTAAGTTACAATTGTCAAACCAAACTATTGTACCTGGCCCCAGGTTTGCTACATATAGATATATATATTTATACGACTTTCTGTCAATTGTGTCTCTACCATTTCCTTTGTTTCTTTGTTTGAATGTCCTGTTTTGCAAAATGCGTTTAAGCAAATGAAGCTAAATATCATTACGAGTGCTCCCACAAATCTTTTTCTTTTTTTAAACATTCACTCTATCTTCTTTTGTATTATTCTTTTTAAAATTGATAGCATGCATTTCAAAACTGGACGGAACCAAAGGCTACTGAGAAATGTCCAGTGGGACAACACTAGCTCCCAACTGTCATATCTAAGACTGGCATTCTATCAATTTTATCGCATCTGCAGGCAGAAGAGATAAGAAGTTTAAAAGAGTCTCATTGAAATGCGTATTGAGAATTTTATTCCTACGATTAGAAGAGTCTGAGGCAAAAAAAAAAAAAAGACTAAAATATTTTGAAAGCTACACAAAGCTATCATTGTTTAATTAGTTTTTGAATCATGCTTGAGCTCAAATCTTCTTATTGTGTTCTGTTTAGAGGTGCAGCTGTTTTGATTGGGGTTTCAAAATTCCTCTAAGTATGAAAGTATTCATTAAAACAAACACATTAAAGAACCCACTTAATTCTAAATTCAGTTCTCCAAATTGTACGTGTGTTGCCTTGCTATCTACTGTTGCTTTTTGTCCAAATGTACCTAAATATAATAATTCCTATCCTTCCTTACAAACATGATACCTTTAATTTAAGTGTTATAATTACCTTGTAGCTAAAAGCTATTTTATACGCCGGGAGGCTGTGACATAGATCTGCCACAGAAAATCCAAAATGCGGCTAGTAGGACACCAGCTGTTTATATCCCTGAATCAAACCCGTGATTTAGCAGAAGGTAGAACGAACATCTTCTCCCCCGTGACAGCAGTGGAATCCAAGATTTATCCAGTATGTTCACCTTTATGCACACGCAAAGTTTTAGTCCTGAGAAGTGTATTAGCCTTTAAGGCTGTATAAGTGCCTGTCTTTTCTTCTCTAAATCTTGCTCAAAACCACTGTGAACATTTTCATATCCAACAAAGCAGACAGCCGTGTTGTCCATAACAGCCAACCACTCCAAAACCCAGAAGATACAACAGCTCTACTCGCTGCTTAAACAATAGGAATATTTATGGCCACTTACATTATAAACTCTTCTTCAAAATAGGACAATATAATCTGAGGTGGTTTTATTATTTCAGGAATCCCCCAAGTAAACTCCAAACCCTGATGAGATACTGCTTCGAACACTGCAAGCCTCCAACAGCTTTTTCCTTTGATTCAGATCTGACTGAAAAATTAGCACTTACTTTACAAGCTCTAAAAAAGAAGTCAGATCTTGAGAGAAATAACTACATCAAAGGAAAGCAACATGGAAGAGAAAAGTCGTGTGTACATTGGAAACAGGGCTTAAATAGAGCCAAGCTAAAGTATTTGTGGAGAATGCTCTCATCTCTCTCTAGCCACCATGATTTCCAACACCACCTATTCGGATGCTGTCAGGTTTTTGTAAAGAAAACTCAGTTTCTAATGGTGGTTTTTAGTTTATATGGCGACAGGCTTTCTGGAATTCCCCGACTCTGCACTCTTTTTGTTCCCCTAAATACTTTCCCTGCTGCAAAATGCACTGATTCCAAACAGCTATAATGGCTAAGTCCTCTAGCAAATGTCTTAAGTACCTGATTTTGAATAACACCTTGTCCAAGGAATTGATCAGTTGTTAACCTTTAACCCTATGTACTGCCATGCAGGAGGAATCCGCTTAAAATTCTCATTGTAAAGATACACAAGGAGTAGCATTAAGGCTATTTGACCTCAGGATTTTCTGAAGGTAACTTTTGGATGTAATTTTCTCACATCTCTTGGCATTTACAAATAATTCCTTAAACAACAACCCAAACAAACTTACTTTTCATGGTGCATTATTTTTTTTTTTCCATTTAGCGTTCCCATTTCGCAGTGAGGGAACTGAGAATTCTTTCCGGAAAAAGTTGCAAACAATTTAGGATTCAAAAGTGCCTAAGAATGAAGCCGTATTTACTTTCCCTGGGATGGGGGACATAAGCTGTCTTTGACAACCAGTCTTTCTGATAGTAGAGTTATCCGAAGGGACCAGAAATCGTTCACTGGGAAAGGTGAAAAACTAGGTATAGACCTGCCTTATGCATTAAAAAGAAACCCATATAATGCAGAGAGATGCCCTAACATTTTTATGCAGTAGAAAATGACCGCCTAGAATGAATATGCAGAATACAACTGTTGCAGACAGATAAGGAGACTTGCTTGAAAAAGCAGCAGTTGTACTTCTACCATACCACATAAGGGTCTCTCGGAATAAGAAAAGAAGTCAGACTTAGCAGTTATCTCACATCTAGGTTGCAAGAGTGCTGAAAAGGAGCTGTGAGCTGTGTAGAAGCTAAGTTACAACCTATGATGCAGAGTTAAAACTTCCCTCTGGTACTCCTCATAGAAAAAACCATCAACACCGCAATATATTTTGGTCGCACCTTCTCTTTAACTGCATTTCCAACCACACTGTTGAAACCGGAAGTGAATTCCTGCCCTTAAACTTACTAGACATTTACCTCCTGATTTCAGTGGATCTACGAAGTCATCAGTCATGTGGAGAATTCCTTTGCACATAGAAATGCTTCAGCGGGTAAATAGACACCAGCAACTGTTGAACCCAGACCTCCTTGCTGACTTGAAACATATAGAGAACACAGGACAGGCTGGGGAATAGCCAAAGCAGGACCGCATTAAGTGTCTGGGCAGCGTATGTGCACGTAGGAAGGTCTAGGGGACTAGATCATATGTGCATTATCACATGCCCAGCTCTAAGGGATTGTGCCTGAACATGGCAGTCTGGAGAAAAGGAGGCTGAGGGGAGACCTTCTCGCTCTCTACAACTACCCGAAAGGAGGCTGTAGTAAGGTGGAGGTCGGTCTCTTCTCCCAAGTAACAACTGATAGGACAAGAGGAAATGGCCTCAGGTTGCACCAGGGGAGGTTTAGATTGGATATTAGGAAAAATTTCTTCACAGAAAGGGTTATCAAACATTGGAACAGGCTGCCAGGGAAGTGGTTGAATCACCATCCCTAGAGGTATTTAGAAGATGGGTAGACATAGTGCTGAGGGACATGGTTTGAGTGGTAACTTGGCAGTGCTAGGTTAATGGCTAGACTCGATGATCTTAAAGGTCCCTTCCAAACTAGACAATTCTATAATTCTATGGGATGAGGCCAAAGCACAGTGGGATAGCTGGAAGCGTAGAAGATCCCAGAGCAGGTAAGCTGCTCCACAGATGCTTCTCTACCACCTGCTTATGGACACGTCATGAGACACAGTTCAGGACAAAACTCAGTTGTCTCAGACTAGATTCATAATGTGGATCTTGAATGTTATCTTAACTCCATCTCTTGATTAGGCATCTCTTCTTGTCAGAAATATTTGAACGTTAGTGAGCAGAGCATAGGATTTCTTTAAGCAATGTACAATTGCTTGCTGATGGTCCTACAAAGTAGAAGCTCTTAAAGATATTCTGGTAGCCTGGGAATAATATATTCTCTTTAGCACTGCGGAGGACTATCTTCAAAGTTAAGGAGGTCAAAAATGGATTATTTTTTCTATGAAAATGTCTGTTTCCATGAAGTATTAAAATGGCTCAGAAAAGCCAGCACCTGTAGATATTCCCAGCATCTGAAACTCAAACTGAAACTCTCAGGGAGTCTGACTCATAAAAAGCTATGCATCCTGGTTATAAAGGTGGGGGGCTTTGTTATTTACTCTGCAGATATGGGAAAGAAATATTTTACAGTGAGTTCCTGAAAACAGATGCATGATTCATCTAACGCCCAACTTCTATTGGCAAAAGAATATTACTTCAAGGGTGACCAAGGAGAGAGCTGTTATCTAAAGCATAAGTAAAACAGCAGGCTGAAAAACTTTTTTCCTGAAATCTAGAAGAGGATACTGTTTAAACTAAAACTGCTATGAACTCTGTCAATATCATTGTGCCGTTTCTGGTTTAGAACCAAAGCAGCAGATTTCAAAGAGCATTTGCAATAAAGCAGGCTAAAATGGAATGCTTGAGGGTGCAATATCAGCAGTCCTTTGGTTATGAGGTATGGGGAAGTCAAGGATGCTTAGCGTTTGAAGGGTTCACTTCCAAAAGACAAATTAACAGTACCTGGCAAATTAAACTGCTGCTAGGCTGATGAGAGTCCCTGGACAGAAGATGAGGCATGTAGTCCTTTCTTTTCCAACCTCTAAGACTCACTCCTCTGGTGTGCAAGACTGGCAGCTGCCTAAGTTCCTAGTACCAGTACCAGGTTTGTTTGCAAAGTAGGACTGCTAACTAAAAAACTAACTTACTTACCACAAGTGATTGCTACGTGTTGAATCATGAAGATGATCTGGGGAGTCTGACTGGGGGGAAAGCCTGAAAGGCTGAATCACAGGGGAAAACAGACCCTGCTGAGGAACGCATAGAACAGCAGGCTGGAATTCAATCACATTTGTATAACGAAGTTTCTCAGACTCGCATTTGAAAAGACATATACATGTTCAGTAAACAAGAAACACTGCATGGCAGTAGTTATTTTGCCCTTTGATGACTTTGGGTGAAATTCTGATCCCAGCAAAGTCAAAAAGATTGTTTTTACAAAAGACTTCCACAGAGGGCAGCTTTCGTCTTTCATGTTTGATGGTCCTTTTGCTTGTACCAGCCTCAGAACCTCACCAGCTCCGATTGCCCGTCTTTGCCAGCAGTGCACTGCTGACAGCATATCACCTGGCAGCTGGTTTTGTCATCCAGTGGAAATCAGCATGGGTTGGTTCTTAATTTAATTTAATTAAATTTTAATTTAATATTTACTGTCAGAGTTTCAACCCTCAACATGTATTCATTCTTATAGCCCATGTGTTTCTCTGTACTGGAGCCTGGACACTTTTTCAAACGCACATTTACTTTTGAACACTATATTGGTATACTTTCTTTACCAAATCAAGGAGTAACCTTTTTCTTGGATGCAGTATGCGCTCTCCTCAAACTGCCAGAAGTAATCACACTTGTGTTAAAAAAAGAAAAAGAAGGAAACACACAGCACATTTATTGTGTAACTGCACGCTTAGAAATTATTCTTTTGCTCCCACTTAGAGCAACTATTGCCAATGCTGTTATCAAATGAGATATTTTTCTTTAAAGTTTCCACAATATTTCTGATCTATTCTGTCCAAGTAGGCTTTTTTCCTGCCATGTTTTTTGCATTGACTCAAGTCTGTTGCATTTCATAAATTCAATTCCTTCACCATCTCAGCTCTCAAGTAAAACAGAGTCGTCAGCATTTAGAAATTAGTTCCTTCACTGAAATATTTATTAAAAGAAAAATCTTTTTTCCTTGTTCTAAAGAGTTCCTTAATCTTTCTGAGGATTTATGTTCTTTGTGAACATTCAGGGATGCTGGCTCCTGGGATTTTGAATAGGTCCAACCTGGATAAACTTTCTTCACCTTCTCAATATTCAAAGCAACAGCACGCAGATACAAAGCATAAAGATAAATAGACAGTGGTCCCCCTCTTATCTACAGATAGCACAACAACATTGTGCCAGTGGGACTCCACTGGACTGTAATCAATGTGATTCAAATTCTCCTTATCATTTCCTCCAGGTTATTTAGAGGTGAACAAAGAGCAGGATGACAGAACGATGAAGAAACCAAAAATACATGCTCTGTTTAAACCATTCCACCGTGTCTGGCTTTTCCCCGTCCATTAGTCAGTGTCTTTTGGTTTACACAAGATCCAGTGCATCATTTGCAAATTCATTGCATGTAGCTTATCCCAAGCACAACCTGAAAAAGACAGCGTCCACACACCACCTCAGGTTCCAGTTTATGGACCAGGAGAGCAAGGCAACCTTAATAGAAGTGCCATATGCACAGATGAGCCAGCCTCATTTATCCAGAATCCTTAGGTTCAAGAGATTGATCGCTGATCTGAATTTGCAAATTTTGGACCCATGTTCGATTTTCAAATGTTTTAAAGTGGAAACAAGAAAAGTGCAGATGCAGAACCTTCTTCTAAAGATATACGTTTAGCTAGGGTCAGTCAGAGCAAACAGATGAACAATAGATATGTATGCATTAAATCTAAGAGGCTTTGCGTATTTACATTTGTGGACCTGCTTTTAAACACGTTACCCTTTAAATCTTTGCCTCAATCTCCCCACGTATGATGATGACAATTCCAACTCACTCGTTTTGAAGATGAAATCAAAGCTTTGAACTCATTAAAGGCTTTCTGCCCCTCCAAATTTCTGGCTTCTTCTAGGACAGCTCAACAATCTAGTGAGGTCCTTGACTTTTAAATAATATTTAAAGGACGGAAAGGGTAATTGGCAATATTACTATTGTGATAAAAACAAAACCTCACAACATCACATCTTTCTTGGCAAAATCCTCAAATGGACCTTAAACTAAGATTTACTTTAAAATACCTCCTTTCCTTTGCTGACTGGAGAGGATAAAAGCTGCCATTCATTGGACATCTTCTATTTAATTTTGACACTTCTTGGATGATGCACTTGTGGATTTCTGCTATATGTGGGGACGCCCATCCATGGAAATAGCTATGCTTCTGTATCTCATTGCTCACAAAGCAGAGATCTTTAAAATGATTTGCTAATCCTATCTTAATTTCTACTGCAGGCTTGGATAAGCTGGTACCAAAGTCCTTTGGGGAAATATTGAAAATTGCTATAGATTCGGCATCATATATTTATGTGTATGGAATATTTGCTGCTTATGAAATGAGTATACCTCAGGAAATTTTAGACAACCAAATAGCAGGGGTGTCAGCTAACAAATTGTTCGCATCGTATGCCTGGGTCTATGCATACCTTACTGGTGTCACTCCACTTTTCTCCACCGACACGGTGAGTAAATGCACTGCAATGTAGAATTCCTTGCGTAGTGAAGGAACTTTTTAAAGAAATATCACCAAATAAGAAAAATTAAAAAGCAGAAAGTTGGCAGAAAGTTGCAACCATAAACTGCATGTTCTTTCATGGAAAAGAGAATTGGCTAGTTGTGACCAAGAGACGATACAGGTTAATCATACTGCCATGCTTTATACTTTAGTCAAAAGTATGTGAAAACTTCATATAAATGTTAAGTAACTGTTAATTAAACTCCCCCTTTGCCCTCCCGTGGCAATTTCCCAGGCCGATGGGGTGGAGGCGGAAATCCCCATTTCTGTCATGGGTTGTTGTGTACGGCTAAAGACCAAACCAACCAGATTATTAACTTCATATCTAGCGGTGAGCAGTTTGTGTCAGACCCACCACAGCCCTAATAGATCTCCTACTGGGCCACAAACACCAGTACAAATGGCAGGGCTGCCAGCACAATCCCAGCGTGAATGGGCCTAAATTAGCCAGCGCCTAATAACCAGTTTACTAACACCTGTATTAGTACTGTATCACTGTGGGGAGGACTGCTGTTAGACAAGGCATAATCCCATAAGCTTGTCATTTGCATATCCCTCATTAGCTGATTAAAACCTGAAGGAGGCAGGTTTTTGCAGCCGGTGGGTCCATTCCGACGCTCCGGCTGCCTGGGTGGCTCGATAATGAAGTAAGGGTGGTGAATGTGAGGTTTATATGTATGGAAGGGATTAAGAGTATTAGAGTTTGTGTGAACCGATGTTGCCATATTCTCTCTACTGGATCACAGTAATTGGATGGGAGGAGCAAGAGTGGATCCATTAGTTTTGTCTGTTTGCCCAGGAGCTGGGTGCTAGAGATTCAATTTTGCTTCCTTTTGCTCCTTTGCTTTTGTGAAGCATGGCTGCTTTGTCTTGGCGAGCCCTTAGCACCTCTGTACACTACCCACGCTAAGGCGATTCAGCCACAAAGAAGAAACCTCGGAGACAGCCAACATAAAATGCAGCCTAGACTCAAGTACTACTTGAGGGCAGCACAATCCTGCCTAGCCCAATCCTGGGAGAGAAAGCAAGAGATAATTGAAATCTATAAACACCTCTGGAGCCTTTTTATTATTTTATTAGTTCTCCACATTTGGGCTTAACAAGCCTCATCATCAAAGAAGCCGTGAGCTCCTTACAAGAAAACTGAATGGCTTGAAATTTCACTGACTTAAGGAGCAATTGTTGAGAGTATTTGCTGGACTTGCATAATTCTAATGCAAAAAAAATCCATTTCCTACATTATTTGTACAGCTGGAGCAATCACGCCGTGTGACCAATGATGTAGAAAAAAAAAAATAATTTGCAAGATTGTCTCTCCCATAGTGCCAACAATGCACCTTTGGCGACAGCAAGAAGAAAACATACTAAACAGTTCAGGAAAGCCCGATGCCAAAGACAGGCTTGGCAGGATGCGAAGGCACAAATTATGCACAATAGACATTGATTAGAAACACGGTGGTTTTTCTGGGGAATAGTTTAGACATTCTAAGATGGCCACATCATTTCAGCAACAATTTGGGGAATGCTTTCTTCTGTTCGGGATAGCTTAACATTTGAAAAAGGACTACATAAATGAAACTGTGAGGCACAAAGAAGATGGGACTATTCAAATATAACAATAATAATAGAAGCAACAGCCACAGGCAGCATAGTTTTTCAATTTTTTAAAATATTTTTTTTGTCCCCAAAGCTTAACACCATCATTCTGTTAATTACACTTCCCTGAATTTTGGTAGTAAAATCTCGATTTGTTTTTTATTGCCTCTTTATTTTGTGTTTTTGATCCTAAACAATGGCAGTTGTTTGTGAAATAAGAGAAACTAAAAGTTTCTTTAGTTAGAGATGTGAGAAAACTGAAAATATTTTGGTCTTCATGAATAAATAAATTTTAGAACAACCGAATGCACAGTGGCAGTGCAACCCTAAGGAACAAGGTGTGATTTGCCCTTGTGTTACCCCAGGTTTTCCTCATTGGAACAGTTTTATCAGCATAGAACTATAATGACACAGTCCCTAATTATTAATCGGTGAGTGAATCTGTGTTACTGGCTCTATGTATGGTCAATATAGTTACATGCATTTTACTGATGCTATGGTCATTATTGCCTTTCACCTGAGACCATTTCCATTTTACAAAGGGAAAAGACTATGCTGTACTTCTAAATGGATGAAAAGGGGAATGTTTATATTATAGACAGCCTGACATTTACTCCATAATTCCATACCTGAATTATAAAGACTTGATTAATGCCTGCAGCAGGCTGTGAGCTGACCTGATGAGGCAGCTCAGGGGTGTGAGAAGATATGCACCAAAAATAGCTTTGCATCTTCTTTCTCCCAGACCATTAGAGGACAAGGACAGGCACAACCAACCTGCCTGGCTGCTGGAGCCCCTGAAATCCAGACGGGAACGACAGCTCTCCAGCTACAGCTTGTGTCCCCAGGAACACCCCCAGCCCTAAGCACTGGAAGGGTTTTCTGGAATGTGACATGAACTGGGAGTGCATTGGCTCTGTCATCTTTGGGTGACAGCAAGACACAGAGACTGCAGAGCTTCGTATTCCTACAGCTGAGTCTAATCCTCAGATTCAAACACTCTTAAACTGGATGCTGTGAGATACAGTGCTGACAGCTGAAGATTCCTGGAGGCTAAGAGGCTGAGTATCTGCACTTAGTGACCTCCAGTGAATGACAACTGCATTGTGTAAAATATTCCTTCTCTATACGTGCTGTGGGCTTGAGCTGTAAATGAGGAGTCCTGCTCTGCCCGTTTCTCATTTAAAACAGTGTTCATAGCAGCCAAGAGACCAAATAAAAAACTACATCCAAATTCTTTTCCTAGTTTTCCCACAAAAACATTAATTTTGGAATTACACTGCTTAAGAAGTGTTTGCACTTAGGTATCTCTAGGAGGTATCACAGTAGTGCCCTGTTTACTCCCTGCTTTAAGTAAACCCTATCTGCTGTTAGAAACAAGCTATCCACCATATCTTTACCCACTTCTCATTTATGGCAGGCACACACCTCTGCCGAGAGCAGAGAATTCAGGCAGACTACCATCCCATGTCCTCTGTTCCCATGTCCTCTGCTCCTATAGAATTTGGTCATGTGGCCACCTGTCCCATGGCCTCCAGTCCTGTGGTCTCTGCTCCCACTGCCTCAGCTCACGTGTTCTCCATTTCCATGGGCTTGGATTCCATTGCCTCTGATCCTGTGGCACTCAGTCCTATAGTCTCCACTCCTGTGGTGTCTGGTCCCTGAGCTTCAGTTCCCATACCCTTGGCTCCTTTGGTCACATCCCACAGCCTGTGGGCTCAGGGCATCCTACTCATATGAACTCTACTCTCATGGCCTCTATTTCTGTGTCTCCTGGTCCCATGGCCTAGGCTCCTCCAGACTTTGATCATGACATTTCTATTCCAGCAGATCCACCTTCAGACAAAGAAGATGACTACAGCTTGGGTGAAATGTCTCCCAAGAATCTGGATTTGGAACAAGAGAAAAAGCTCAACCATTACAATACAAGCTCAAACATTACAAATAACCACAGAGAGACAGCGGAGCTCACCATGGACACCTGTGGTCCCACTGCCTTAAACCAACTAACTGCAGTACACTTCAGCTCTCATGCCAATTCACTCCCTGAATTGCACTCTTCCAGCTTCTGGCACTTGAACTTACTGTCCAGCTGGATCGAGGAACCCATCCAGCTCCAAGAAGATCTGGGGATTTGAAGGATGGGGTTTGTGTAGATTTCCACGGATCAGTGCCTTGATCCAAGTCACTGAGCCCAGGAGCACTCGTGCTCTCTTCACAAGGAGCTACATGGAAAAGACAAGGGACAACGGGTACAAGTAGCACCAGGAGAGGTTTCACGTCAACATAAGAAAGACATTTTTTACAGTAAGAACAATAATTCACTGGAACAACCTCCCCAGGGATGTGGTAGAGTCCCCATCTATGGAGTTTTTCCCAGATGCGTTTGGAAAGGGTGCTAGATAATCTCATCTAGGCTCTCTTTCCCATGAAAGGTTGGACCAGAGGATCTTTTAAGGTCCCTTTCGACCTGGGTTGTTCTAAGTGAGGTAGTAGAAAGTAGAAGAATTAAATCAGCTGGCTGTGAAAAATATAGAGAGCTCTAGCAAGAGAGGTTAATACAGAAGTACTTGATAACTTCAGAAATCGCCTGAGGAACAGGACACAGTCTGCAGAGGACAAACAGCAAGGGGTCCCATAGTCCTCTCACTGGAGAAAAGCCCTCAGGCCATCCCAGGGCCATGCCTTTCCAGAAAAATAAAAACTGAAATCCAGAACGCACACTTCACGGAGTTCAGGAAAACAAAATATTTAAATTAATGAAATTACTTTGCAGAGAACAAGGGACACTTTGTGTCCCAAAGTGCAGGAAGTTCAGCCCCTCCTCAGCCTAACATTTATTGTTAATAATTCACAATGACTTTGGAGTAGCTTATTATTAAGGATCACACACTTGATCTGTGGGATACATCTTACTACGAAGCTGACTTTATGTGGAAAAAGACCCACGGTCTTCTAAAACGACTGCAATAAGCTGTAGGAGCAGGCTGCCAAATGAATCATGCTGTGGCTGCACTGTGGTAAATTCCAGAGCACATAATAATGCTCCCAGTTGTTTGTTTGAATCATCTTATGATGCTGCACGGACATTTAGCTGATGTCCCAACACTAATGTACCGTGCCATTCTTGGAGTTGGAATTATAAAACATCTCATAAAAATAAACGGCTTTATTGCCAGGCTCATGAATAATAATCCCACAGATGCAAATCATTAATCACAGAATGTATCAAGGTAATTACCAAACCAGGGATCTGTTTTATGGAGTCTGTGGGTATGTGGTTAGATTATGTTCTTTTCGCACAAAGCGAACAGCAGTTCCCTGCTGCTGAAGTCACTCTGTGCCCACAAGGATCAGGTCCTAATAAAACAACAGCGTTCAGCCAACCCACGTTCATTACAGCACTGTTAACGTACCGCCTGCACAGAACGTTTGCCTGTCGCTTTTATTTAGCAAGCATGCAGACATCTCAACGCTGCTGCTGATTTGAAAAAGAACCAAAAAAATTCTCATTGCATACTTATAATTAAGAGGGCCCAATTCTGAAATCAGGAGAAGATCCTGACTCACACAGAGCTGGTGTCTATTTGTCTGTTTAATTCGTCTCAACAGTGTGAAAGAAACCTTGGTTTAGGAAATTCTAAGCCTGGGTTTTGCCACAGATTATGTTCCTCACAAATAATGAGACTGAAGTACAGAATGAGGGAAGGGGTTTTATTTCTCCTCACTTCAAACCTTTGTGTATGAAGACTGAAATACTTTAAAAAGTAGAAGCATTTTGCGTTATTTGCTATTAATTTCTGACAGCTTTAACAATTTATTTTGTTTCTAGTCAACATCACCATCCCATTTTCAAGCTTTACTGTGACATAGCACTGGGGTTTAACAACACTGCAAGAAGCCGTTCATATCCCTTGCTCCTCACTCTCTTTATTTCATACCTTCTCCTCTACCACCACTGCCACCCTCAAAAAAAAACCCCATGAAAAATACAAGTGGGAAAATACCATTACAAACCCCAACCTAGGCAGGTCTCTGAAGCACAGCCGAGCCCTGGGATTCTGGGCACCAAGAAACACACGTTGGAAGAAAGCTCCACTGTCTCATTAACAGGGAAATAAAACATTTAGCTGCATAAGGACAAAGGACTACCATCAAGGACATTGGTCCAGAACCATTAACTCACACAGGTGCTGGAGTAATCCCAAGCATTGATCCAGCTTTCCATCAATACTGCATATAACCGGCAACCTGTAGCTCATGGCTAAAATGGGTGGAAGGCTCATTCTCCAGGTTGTCCTCATTTTTCATCCCTATCTCGGAATTGTCATAATCAATGAAGCCCATGTACAAAGGGATCCTGCACCATGCAGGACCTTTAAACAATGAGCTCATGTTTAGCCTGTACTGCCTGATGTGGCCATCAGAGAAAGGCTGCAGTAGCCCTGTCTGGAGTGTAGGAAGTTTCCCAATCTGAGCTAGCCAATACTGCCACAATCTTAGGGGAATCGTTTTCATGAATGGTTTGCTGTGGAACAGGGCAGGGTGGCTGGAGGCATATTGTTGTGCCATGAAAAGTTGGGATGTTTTGTGGAGGGCACCTCCATCTTCGCAGTGATGAGAACCACCTGACCCTACCAGCTGTCTCCATGCAGCTGTGCTGGCCCCGCTCCCCTCAGGAAACAGGTTCCCACTGCCCAAGTCCCCACAGCTGTGCAGGATCAGCTGTGGAGGACACTCGGTGAGAATCATTTCAGCTCTAAAAGGAAAATCAAAGTGTCGGTTCAGGATGACACTACAGAGAACAGCTGAGGCTTAGCTGCACTTACAAGCCATTACCAAGTCACCGAGGCTGATTAATTTTTTTTATTTTTTTTTTTAATCAATGCTTTCTCCCTGCCCTTTAAGTCTACCTATCAGTGACTTCTAGGGCTTTGCAGTTTCTTCTGCTTTGTGAAAAGGAATAGACTTTTATATACCTTTATAACACAGAAATCGATTTTGTGCCCCCTTGCACCACTACGATTCACTTTTCACATCCTGGGATATTTTGATGAGTGACACCTTAAAACCTCACAGTACTTCACTGTTTATTGTACAGCATCATTGTTTTAGCATGACACAAGTACACAAAAAATAATAGAAAGGATGGGAGCTGAGGCCATGGGACCTATATGATCTACTAGATGAAGTGCAATCAGGAGAGCCTATTTAATGTGGTCTGGCAATTAAATATCTTTAATCATACTGGGATAACAACAGTCAGAAAAGGTTAATCAACTTAATGGACTGGAACACAAAAGTCATTTTATTCCTTGGTTTTTGAACCAAAGAACATGAGAGCTGAGAGCACCACAAGGTCCTACTCCACTGAACATGTTGCTTGCTGACACTTAAGCAGTTAGACTGCATGATAATTGTAGGTCCCTTCCTACTGAACTACTCTATTCTAAGATTAGTAGTACTTAAAGTGCAATTTCCTGAATGAGTGGGTGATACTGGTGGACTAAACACAAGACAGTGTCTTGGCAAAGTTATAAACTTGCAATGCCTATCATCCTTCTCTATGCCTACACTTATTCCAGGGTTCCCCCTTGCTAAACACCAAGTAGCTTCTCCCTTGTATGCTGCTACCACAGAGCAGATGAGGCACAGTCAGACGCACCATCAGTTATATCACACGAATGGGTTTAATTGCCTCAACTCTGAATCTTCCAAAGAGAAAAGCACCTCCTGGTTTGGGGCATTAGAAGAGAGCAAGAGACATGCTCATATTAAAAAACAACTCTCATTTGAGCTGGGCACGATCATTTACATAGGTAGCTTAGAATCATCGAATGGTTTGGGTTGGAAGGGACCTTAAAGATCACCCAGTTCCAGCCCCCCTGCCCTGGGCAGGGACACCTCCCACCAGACCAGGCTGCTCAAAGCCCCATCCAGCCTGGCCTTGAACACCTCCAGGGATGGGGTATCCACAGCTTCTCTGGGCAACCTGGGCCAGTGTCTCACCACCCTCACAGTCAAGAATTTCTTCCTAATATCTAATCTAAATCTACCCTCTTCCAGATAGAAGCCATTACCCCTCGTCCTATTGCTACATGCCCTTGTAAAAAGTCCCTCTCCAGCTTTCTTGTAGGCCCCCTTCAGATACTGCAAAGACGCTTCTTTTGTAACCATCAACAGGTGGAAGAACGTTCTTCGTGATGCAGACTACTGGTACGTAAAAGTACACACTTTTTCTACAGCTACTCAACTGCAAGACTTTTTTACACTGAAGGTGAAGCAAGACTGTAGGTTGATTTTTATATCTTATTTAACTACGGGAGGGCTAGAAGTCTAAGCCTGAAGTCAAGTCCTTTGCTATTTTAGGCAGAAGGACAGAACAAGAAGAGTGCCGTTGAAACAAAGAGTGTGATAGCCAGTTAAAATAATCTCACGGTTTTGGATCACTTAACTGTCAATTAACTGTCAAAGCACTGTCAGTTACCCTCTATCAGAACTTCATTGCGTCTTCCTATACTTTGCCTTGTATCGCAAAGGTGGGAGGTGCAAGTAGGTCATTGACTCAACCCAGACGCAGACCCTTTTCTCTTCCTCTTCCTCGCACTCCAGCCAAGTACCAACTAACTCTGAAGAGACTTATACTGGGGAGCCCGTATGTGCCTACAGACACTTTACATTTACCTAAAACACAATTAACCAGCGCTGGGGAAAAAAGGCTTTTTGGGGAACAATACATGGATTTGAAAAGTTTGAGTTTAGCTGAACACACACTTGCATTATTTAACACACGTTCAGCCCTTGTTCAGTCTGCTCTGTCCCCACCATTTACTGCTAAACAGGTCCCTTATCTTTATTGATCACTTAATTTATCTTTTCTTAACTCCCCTTGCTCCGTCTGGTGCCGTGTGTCCAAGGTATTGAGGCTAAACATCCGTCTGTTCATACTGTCATGACTGGTTTGCCTTTGAAAGAATAGGGGGAGCAGGTGGTGTGACTAAGTAGACCCTCGACAGAATAGGGGCACCATTGCTGTGTCCTGTCCCAACCTGCCAGCGATTCCCCACCCTCCCAACTGTTCCACATTAAAGCAGTCAACTGTGGCTTTACAGTCCAAGTTTTACACAACTGTTTTACAAACCAGGAAGAATTTCTTTTGTTGAAAACCTTTTGTTAGGCAGCGCAGAATGGGGGGGGAGAGAGGGGTAGAGGGAGTGGAGAAAGCCTGAGCCCGAGTGCATTTTAATGCGTATGTCGATATACACTACGCGATGTGCCAAGCCGCGGAGCTCGCTCGCTCTGTATTTCTGCGCTGCTTTTAAGCTCTCTTTGAAAGCAGTTGCACATTTCAAATACATCCATCGTGTTCGTTTTCTTGGAGTCTTCTACTCATTTTCCTTTACTACTGTTTATGGTACAATTTTGGTTTATTAAGGCAAGTAAGGCTGAAAACAACCAAATAAAAACAACTCTTCTAACAGGTTTTTTTCTCAAGAAGAATAGGATATCCATTTTTCAGGGTTGCAAAATTATTATAAATCCATCTAACTAGATAGACAGCCCCAAAGAAAAGTCCAGATGATGTTTCAACCACATTCCAGTGCGCGAGCCGTCCTACCACAGGCACCATGCTGCTTCTGATCTCATAACACAGTATTTCCTCACAGGGTTCGGTGGTGTGTATTTCAATCCAGATGTAGGAAAGCACGTGTACACATGGGTTATCTCTGAGATAACATACCCTGAAACAGTCTGAGAGAGAGAATATTTGGGAACTCACAAAATGGAACCCAGAAAGAGCAAATATTTTTACAGCTGTGAAACTAATCTGATATCGCCACCAGAGTGCTACAAATACTTGGATACAAAACCTGAACCTACCAAATTCTCCTTTGCTTTTTTGCCTCCTCCCTGTGAGAATTCACAAACTAGATCATTCACAAATTTTTTTCAAAGACAAACACAAGATTTGGGTATTTTCCACATTTTCAAAGGAAAATGACAGGTTTATGAATATTCACATATTGCCCCAGAAGCTTTTTTACCATGGGCAAAAATGTATTGAAAGTTCTATTTCATCAAAATTGCAAACCAAGAGAGAGAATTCCCTTCCCGTTTTTGAGAATATTGCAGTCAATTGCTCAAATCTGATAACTGTACGTGAAAAAAAGTTGGCTTCTCTTTTCTTTCCTTCAGAGACTTGTCTGTCTTCCCCGCCCCCCNNNNCGCCATCAGACTGCAGTGGAAGGACAAAAGCTGAGACCCCACTCCTATAGCAGTCAATGGCAAAATTCCTATGAGGCTGGAATTTCACCCAAACTGCTGAGTCTTGCAGCAACCGCAAAAATCCTTCCTAAAGAAGGAAGGATCTACATTTGTTACTAGATCATTGGGAAAGTACAGAGAATTAATCCTACTAAAAGCACTGTTTTCTGTTAAGAGCCTGATTTTGTTCAAATATGCAAGTAACTGACTTTTCAGTTGAACTGCTATGAAGAGTACAGGTCAGATTTATGGGGATTCTTAGCTTCCTGATCAAAAAAAAAGCATAAAAATATCAAAAAACCCATTCAGAGCTAAAAATAAATGCTTGGGAATTAAGCATATGAAAAAACAAAAACAAAACAAAACAAAAAAGGCAGGAAAACAGGAAAGAGAAAGTGTATGTTCAGAGAAATCCAGACTGACATACATCCACAGTCCCTTCAGGAGCCTAGGGGTTAGGTCGGTCACTCAGAAGACCTGGTTTCAGTCCTTCCTTTTCTTGAAAGGATCTGAAGGGCTTCTACAAAAAGCACTAAAACCACCAGGATGTATGATGACGTGGATGCTATATGTTTGCCGGTCTCTCATATTTCTGCAATTCCATTGTGCATAAAGAGCAAATGATCTTTGAAGACAGCATCAGAAGTATCTTTTCTCCAAGACAAGTGTCCTAATCATGAGGTTCTTCAAGTATTATTTTACATTTCTTATCTCACTGAATATTTATTTACTACATAGTGAAGCACCACCTACAAGACAGAAGAGAAGCTCACATCACCCTCTCCATCATTTTATGCCATGGTGCTCAGGGTAGTCACCATGCAGAAGGGAGACAAAGATTTCATTTTGCCTGGATTGAGGAGAAAACTGAAAGTAGCACTCCAAAAATATGAACAAATATGCTATTGCTACAATACTGGGTAAAAAGTGATCACTATGGCTTACTTTCAGTCCAAACTTTTCCTCAGATGCAGCAAGAATTTAAAATATTTTCTTGACAACCAAGACAGCAAAATTCGTAAATAGCAGTACATCCCCAAAAGTTTATCCAGACCTAGAAATGATCACCAAGGAGATGAGGGTCAGCATCACCAAGAATTAAACATTCTCAGTGTTTTTCCCCAAAATTTATGTAACACTTTCACAGCGGAAAACAGAGATCAATATTTTAGTATTGTAGGTAAGCAGAGAAAGAGGATATCTATGGAGATCTGGAGCCTCTGTAATTTAAAAAGTGTACCTAGCCATTTTCTCAATAATAGGTGGAAATCTGTATTAATAAAGCTTGAGGGGAAAAAAACGATTTACATCTCTGTTCATTTCAAAGGTATTACAATTATATACCTACTTCAGAAGAACTCTGTCACAAGTACTGCATTATCTGTAAATTACCAAGATGCCTTCCAAATGTAAAATCACAAAATCTACTCATAGATTAGAAAATTCTTCTGGATTGTTCATTTTGAATATTGTAAATGATGTCTCTACTACCACGTTTAACAATATTGTTTTGTTCCTACCAACTTCTTAAGTGCTGACTAACTTTTCTCAAATTTGTATGTGAAACATCAATACATTTGAATGTATGACATTTGAAAGGTAGGTGTAAAAAACAGGTGTGAAGTCCACAATCATTCTATTTTATCTGCTCGTGCAGGTTGGTTTGTGTGTCTAGAATCTCTTTGTCTGCAGAAATACTTGGAGAATTACGAATCAGTTATAAATTTATCCTTATGTCATACTAAGGATAGACAGAGAACCAAATAGATAGATAGAAAAAATGTGAAACTAGACATGGTGCTCCTAGCGATCTGCAATGTAAATCTGGATTGGATCACAAATTATCTAATTAGATCTGAAATGAGCCTCATGGTCTTGCCAGTCCTCGATGGACATTTGTCTACATCACAAAAGCCACCATACAGTTTGGCACAACTTGACAAGAACTGAGATTTTCAGAGAGGTTTATTGCTGGCAAGGCAGCTGTAGGTCAGAATAAGTTTTGTTGGCTGATCTGCTGTAGATGGGTTACACGGCAACTATCAAGAGCTGTCTAGACTCAACAGTGCTTCCTTTCCAAAAAAAAAAAAAGAATTAAATTAATGAAACATCCCAGCATACAGATAAAATAAACATAGTTTTATAGGACAGTCAGCTACACAAACCTGTTTATTCAGAGGCAAGAACAAGCTTTCTGCACTGGTATATATAATCCTCAAAATATTTTATATGGGTTTTGCCGCTTCTGTGAAACGACGTTGTCACTTTCTGCACACACCAAACCCAATTTAACATGCTTAAAAGCCACATACTTGTATCCTTAATACATATAATGCCTTCATTTTACTTTCCAAATGGATGAACAAAATTAAAGGGGGGGGGGGAATCATATTTGCTTCAATTTATCCCATCGCAAATGCAATATTTGTGTAATTGTGTATAATCGTTTAAAGTATAATTTAATACATCCCTTTAACAACCCACAAATTATCACTTGACAACTAGAAATAATAGGTCTTTTTGTTAAAAACAGAAAGCATGTGAAGACTAAAGGTTAAACAGGTCTTTTCATCATGATAAATCACTGGTTAATGAGCCCGGTATTGTTGGGTATTATACTTGCTCACTTTAATGCCATTACCTTCTGGTTGTAAAGCTGACACTACTAATGATCTTCATTCTTTGAACTTTTCCACAATATTGACTGGTTGCATAGAGCAGATGTTACTTGGATTTGACTGCAAAAGTGGCAATTCTTCTACGGCTTGGAGTGACCCTGAAAAGAATGATAGTGAACACAATGTATTTTGATATCTCTAAGTCAAAAGAGATTCTTCTCTAAGCATCAACTATTGCTTTTGCAGTTTCTCAGTATCACACAAAAAACAACTACGGAGAAGAGATATTCTTCATCTATTTTCTGCAGTTCCTTTTTTTAAAAAAAAGTTGTAATAACATAATGAACCAACAGAAGGAAGTTCGTATCTTGTCTCTGTTGTTGTAACCGTAATTTCTCCTGCATTACAGCATGCACGAGTGAAAAAAACATACAGCTCTATTTCACAGCTTTCCTTGGTCTTGACTGAAGGACGCTGAGGCCACCAGGAGCTGTATTAATAAGCCAAATGCTGACGAAGCAGGACACAGAAGGCCTGCACACATATGTTTGTGTACCCACATCCATCACTTTTTATTTTGAAGCGAAGGAGGCCCAGCAGAGCCCAATTCTCCTTCGATTTGGAGAAGCAAGTAGTTACTTGACATCTCTTTATCATATGAAGGCTGTCTCTCCGTTTGCGTGCAGGACTAGGTTCAAAGAAACTCACAGAGCCTTGGGAGCGAGATGGAAGACTTACAGGTAAGAACGCAGGGACTGCTGAGTTTAATTTAAAACCAAAGCAATGTGGAAGCTGTGTGTTTATCCCCATTCCTTTCTCTTCCTGACCTTGGCCTTTCTCTTGCACCTCTTCTTGCTCTGTCCCTATCGCTACTGGATTCTGTATTTAGAAAATGTGGACCGCAGGGCAAGATTCAGACCTTAGGAGGACAGAGGTAGTTTTATCTCAATTTACATCAAGTTCTGGGCCAGCAAGATTTTGCTGCATCATAGAACAGAAATGGGGCAGCTTAACTCGCCATCCCAGCACACATTCTTTGTACACTTCTGTGCAATGGCAAGCACAAAAGCCACACAGTTTAGCTTATATAAAGGCCATATTCTGCCCTCTTTGCAACACTGTTATGGACCTCAAGGACTTCTAGATTCTTTTCTACTTTTACTCAAGTAAGGGTTTTTTCTTCTTTTCTTCCAATGAGTTTGGGGAGAATGGGGGAGGATATGATTAATTTTATAAATATCATTCTTGTTATGGAGTTAGTTTTCATGTGAGGTGAATGAAAAAACGAGCAATTTCTCTAAAGAAAGGCAATAAATACTAAAATGCCCATACTAAAAAAAATGAAAGCTTCAAAAGGCATTTTACTATCAACTCACTGATACATAAAAAATAATTATTTTTTTTTTCTTAAATGATCCAGGAAAGTTTAATCCTGAAGGTTTAATCCTTAACCTGTGTGGGTAGCTTGAGAAACTTTACAATAATATAAATGTCACAATATAAAAGTGAACGTATTTCCTGCCAGTCACCTCTGATCCTACTAAACTCAGTTGGATTGAGAGAAACACTTTTCATATAACGTGTCTGTCACACCGGCACCTGAGGCTATCTGAGCTGCAAAAAGGGTCTCTCACTGAAAGAACGTAGAGCTAACTCCCATACAGGATAAAATCCTGAACGAGTCAACCAAAGCATCAGCAAAATAAAGATTTCACTTCAGAAGTCATTAGGTAGACACAATTCCTTTATATGGTGGGGGGTGATGGGTGTGACATGGTCTTTAATAACCCCATAGGCCGCAACCTAAGTATTTATCGTTGGAAAGATATCATCTCCAATGGTGTTTAACACTCCCATGCCTAGTACGGGCCCTGTCCTAGTGTCAGAGGAAGTCCAGCCTGCAGTTAGGAGAAAAAGCCATTTTTAAAGCCATTTCCAAAGTTGCTGTTAGATATATCTAAATAGGTATTTACCTACCTATATATCATCCCACGATCAGAACTGCAGCCTTGCAAAACCCAGGTTGGCTTACACTATAGAGACATAAATCCTCTCCTACTCAGAGTTTATCAAGCACATGGAACAAGAATTTTCATTTAAAGAATATTCACTTGTTAGCACAGACAATTTGTTTCTATTTTAGTGTCTACCAAATGTGTTTTTCATCAGGTACTATTTAGTTAAAAGTACTTTGAACATCATGTTTTTGATAAAATGGCGTTTTAAAAAAAATCATTTTTACTGCAGGCTGTATCAACATTTTTTGCTTTTGCTTATCAATTTAAGTGTTTCCCATTTTATTACTAAAGCAATAACAAATAGTGACTACTGCCATGAAAAAAGCCCTTTGAATAGTATGGACCGCATACAAATGCTCCGTGTATTTTAAGATTCCTTTTCAAGCAATTCCACTCATATTCTTTGATGCCAGTATTGCAAACTGCACTCTCACTCTCTGCGTTGTGTTCTCAGACAGCCTTTATTTCTGCCATAAAAAGCTTTCCTTTTTGAGAGCTATTGCTGATTTTTTTTTTCTTGGATAAGATGCAAGACTAGTGGCTGAACATCTGTATTCATTTGGACATTCAGATATAGTTTATTACCATGTAATCAGAGCACTTCTACAGTGCTTGGGAAGCTAAAAATCACTAGTGGAAAACAATTCAGCACAAGCTAATGCAAATTATCCAAGAAAGGCTTTGTTATACAAACCATATTTACCACAGAGGCAGACCCACTGGGAGTATCGGTTTCTCAGAGGGTGGGTAACATCTTTAATCAAAGATATTAGCTCTCTCCTTATTTCTGCCTCTACATCCTAAGTAACTCCCCGGTTCAATTTATGTGTCTTGATATTGAAAAATAGAAGAGTGCATCAGGTGATTTCCCTGAAGATGTCTATCTTGGCTTCAGGGTCTGCTCTCTCCTGACAAAAACCCCCTTTCACAGAATCCTCATTCTCTACCAGCAGATTTGTGATTTAAATGGCAGTTATCTGGCTTTGTTCGTGCTCCTATTCCAATGCCTCGAGCCCATGAGTCCTGCTTACCTTGCCTCCCAAAATCATAAATCCCAATTAAAGGAGTATGCTCATAAAAATTGTAAAAAGTAATACCTTAATTTACTTATTTCACTGTTTCTTTAAGCAGTTTCGTTGCAAGGCAAACAGTCTATATAATTATACAATTTTGTGTGTGTGTCTCTACAGTGTTCAATGTGCAACACAGCATGATGATGTATAGTATTCATTTAATGTACTTTCACATGTGTTACCCGGGGTTTGTCTATGAAGTTCCAGGAAAAGCTCTGGTCCGGCAGTAGAACTGGCCGAAAAGACTTACAGGCAACGCAACAGAAAGTTTTCCCCACACATACCTTCACCGCAGCCTCCTCTGCCTATCACCCCCTATTACTTGACCACATTCACCCCCACTGGCCCTTTGCCTTTGACCTCTCCCTGCCACTGCCTCTGATTTTGTATTTGTTTTCTGAGGACCTGTTATCAATCACTTTTAAGTACCCTTAAGCAGGACATTTAACCTAGGCATGTGAAAGTAGTAGGTCTTTCCATCCAAAGAAGGAATAAGTTATTGTAAGAAAGACAGTTTATATCCCTTAAGATAATNACCAAACAAACAAAAAAAACCCAGGGGAAAATAAAGATGCTGTGCATGTTCTAGTTGCCCAAAGAAAAAAATAAAACAGGGAAAATTTTTAAAATTGCACGTGTTCCAATTGCTAGAAATTACATAAGATTTGCAGTGCCTCATGGCATTATCCACTTTGATAACCCACAAACCAAGACTTCTGCTTAGAAAAGTTCAAGTGCTGGTGTCAGCTAATTTCTCTTGTACCAAAATGTTGCATTTTATTTCCGCTGATTAGCATAAAATTGTTCCCATTGTCTCAGCCACAGAGGCACACAATGGTGCCAAAGATCCCTGCAGTGGGGAGTTTCTGCGTATTTCCAGCTCCTGGCTTTGCTTTAGAATTCATTAGCCACAGGAACGCCACATGCTCTGTGCTGGATTTCCGTATATACATCAAGAAAAATACGATTTTTCACTGGCAGCTCCCTGAAAATTTTAATTATCTGCTACCAGCAGCCAGAGGAATTATTTTTCATCATTGAATAGTGTGGCTGAAGCCATAATATTGACAGTGTAACAGATTTTTTCCCGTTTATCCTTTTTTCTGCCAATATATTCTATACACGACTTTCTATAATGTTGCTATCACTGAATTTTCTCAGTCATAAGAAAATTGCACGTATGTGCAAGAAGCAAAGAAAAAAAGTGCCAAATTTCCCCTAAAAATTGCTGTGAAGCAGTCCAAAGGGTTTCAAAAATGACTGCCAATAGCTATTATTTCACTTCCCTTCCTCTCCTTTCTTCTCTTCCATTTTTGTCCTACTACGTTTCCATCCACCTACTTGGTGGAGTTATTCTTGCTTTCATTATTATGGAAAAGCTATTGTAAAAAATAAACCCCCCCAAAACAAAGAGGGGTTTCACTGCTGTCTGGGTGTGATGAGCTCTGCAGCCAGTCCCCTGTCCCCCGAGGGGGACGGGGAGAAGGAGGAGCTCCTCGCATGGCATCGACGATTG
>VXBH01007700.1:315144-322644 GCA_013400035.1 Rynchops niger | reverse complement strand
CCTGTTTTCTGGTAACCTATGTTTCATGTATAGTGGATATTGCTAGTTTACCATGAGATCAGTCCGTTTTGCACTTCTTTTGGCTGGCATTCAACTCTTCGAAACAGTCAACAACAGGGGCAGGAGCTGTATTTTCTTTTGTGTCCTATGGTGTTGAAAAGAACACTGCTCCTCAATTAATATTAATTGCAGGTCAACTACTGAAGTAGTGGAGAAAGCAACATTTTAGTCACTGTTTTCAGAATCAACATCTCAGCATCACAAACGCCCAGATCTCTTGCTGCAATGCTCTGAGCAGCTACTGAAGCTCCTCATGCTAAATAAAATTGATGGTTGGAGGCTGAACTGTGAGAAAATCCCTTCCTGTGGAGGGGGGCTTCAAAAACACCATCCAGCACAATCAGCCTCCCAAGAACATGCTCTCTAGACAACGTTCTCTTCATTTTGCAGGAGACTGGAAGAGCCTAATGCAGCTTCACGTTTTGCTGATTGAGTCTACCTAGTAAATTCATAGGGAAAGTTTGCTAGCCCCAGGGAGGGAAGGTGGGGTCACTGGAACCCTCCCTGCAGCATTACATCAAGCACTCAGACAGGCATTATGCTCCCCAGGAGGGGTTTAACCCCGCCAGGCCCTGCAGGGTCTCTCCCTGGGTGCAAAGTCATTTGCTCCCTTGAACCACTGGAGGGACTTGGAAGAATACGGTCTGGACTTCCTCCATTCGGAGAGAACCACAGTTCTGACACTGTCCCCAGCTGGGGTAGGGGGCCAAACCTAAATTAACTCCCATTCAACAAGTCAGCGTTTCTAGAAATTTGTAGATATCTATTTCATGCCTCCAGGGGCAACTTGGTTTCTAATTACCCTTAGTCTTCTAATTGTCAGCATTTGCAAAAATGTCGCTACTATGTGCAGCACTAAGAAGCAGTTAACGTGAGTCCTGTATTGTTGGGTTCTTTCTAACCTGCTCTCCAAAGACCCTAGGGATCACCTGTATGAATGGGGGGTAACTTTCCCTAGGTCTGCTTGTGACAGAGCAAACAATAAAATCTGATTCCCTTATTTCCAACCCAAAAGGCAGCACAAGAACAGGCTAAGTTATTTTAACATCTACTACTAGTGCAGTTAAGGTCATATTTTCAGGCAGATTTGAACTGTTTTGAAAATTAATTTGATAGTATTTTGTATTCCATGTCACTCTTAATCCTGGTATCTCAAAGTGGCTTACGCTTAGTTAAAAATATCAACAAGTCTTACAGCAAGGGCTGAAATGTACCTTTTTGCAGTTGGGGACCTCACAAAGCAGATGGTTAAAGCCATCTAAGCAAAGCTTGTCCCAGGGAGTTTTGCCTACCAGCCCAAAGATTTCCACCGCGCCTGCTTCAGCTTCAAGGATACTAATAATTTCTCTGGAGCACCTATATGGAGCTGTTAAATTGTGATATTCAATCCGCAGCCCTCTACTGATTGAGGAAGTTTTCTTTCTAGCAAAGTTTAAACGTAAATAACTTTCTGTAGTACACCGCCACTAATGGTGAACGTACTGCCTTAGTTCTCTATAGCTCTTATCCTCTTAGGTGAGGAGGAAACCTCTGTGTGTGTTCCTGACCCATTTGCATGTCTCCTTGATCTGCTGAGTTGGTGTGGCAACTTGCTAGACAATGGTCAGCATTATGCGAGGCAACTTGCATTAACACTGCAGTCCACAACAGAACTGGTGTTCTGACAGGCACTAACCCAAAGCAAAGAGAAGGAAAGAATGGAAAACATTAGCCATAAGGAAAGATTGAATATAAGAAGTCTTCAGCTAATATAGCTTATCTGGAAGCTCTTCTCCAGTTCAAGCCAACACCTAGTTTGTTTAAAAAAAAAAAACAAAAAACAAAAAAACAAACAACCGCAAGACAGGCAGCCGTACAAAAGAGTGAGGTTTAAAACTTCGACCAAACAAAAGTTGATTTGTTAAGCATCTTGCCTAGTTGTCACGATTATATCAAAAAAAGCAGAACTGTGATCCATTAACGAACATCTAAAGGGATGCATGACATGGCTGGTTTTATTTGCAGTTGACACAAGGCTCTTAAATGACGTATCTGGGGATCATTTATTAATCCATGCCCGGTTTGTTTTCATGCTGTGTCAGGGAATCTAAATGGAAAACGGGTGCTGTGCTTTATCTCTGCAATTCTTTGTTTGCATGTTTGTTTGTTTTCAAAGCTTGCTTGTCTGATTAATAAGGCCAGTGTCAATGCAGAATAAAAGAGGGATGTGTCACATTCGTTCTTCGCACAGTTAAATGTCCTCCTGGCTCAATGACTATTTCTCTATTTTAGCACTCATTTTCTAATTTGTGTTACTTCCACATGATAGGGGGAAAAATGTTGATTCCCATTTGAATCAATTGAATTCAATGAATTTGGAAGCTCAAAAGCCACATACAATCTTATTCTTTGCTCTATTTGAGCCTATAAACCAGGAATAACTCAAGTCAATGTATTTACACCAAAATAAATTCGGGGCACAACCAGGTATGTAGGATGTAATGAATGCATGGAATTTTTCGAGATGGTCAGACTTCTTGAGTGCAATCACAACTTCATTAAAATCAATGGAAACCTTCACTAATGAAATCAGTGGGCCCTGAATTTCACCAACAAGCTCAGACACCAAGAAGCCATAGTTATCGCTATAAATGGACACACATCAAATTAACGGGGACTAATAGGGACGCTCCATTTGTACCTAATGGTGAAAAAACTACTTGCCTGATTTTGGCATCTTTCTGAATTGTGCCACTCATGGGCACATATTAGACATAAAAAAAAAGATTCTGTGTATCAATATGGCAGTGGTGGCAAATGGAAAGAATTATGGCTTGCCAAGTAAGAAGTTCAACTCCATAGAGCAAGAGGAGGCATGTTGCTCCTGGAGCTCCCTCTACTTCCAGACACAGCCACAAAGAAAAATTTATGTGTGTAAAATTTGACTTAATTACTCAAACTGTTTTCCACATTGCTGATAACTTCCACAGTGCTCTAGCAGCCAATGGGAGATGAAAGACTGATACGCATTTTTCAATGCTATACATAGAGGAAAAAAAAAAAATTTTTCCGAGCTTTCACAATTAAATAATATATCTCCTGTAGCATATTACAATTATAATAGGATGGTGATTGCCAAGTGTTGTTTCAAGGTGGTTTTGGTTGTTTTGGGTTTTTTTTCAATCGGTGAACATACCTGCCTTAAATGACACATACTACCTATAAATTATAACTCTTTATTTCATTAATAGGATAAAGGCCAAACTGATCATAAGATAAATTGTAGGAATAATTTACAGGAGCACAAATGAATGGCATGTTGTCTGCTACAGAACAATAGTTCTTCACTGCGTTACCAAAGATCAGTAATCCATTTACGGAAGATTTTCATTTTTTTAAAAAAATAAAATCTACAACAAAGTTGCATACAGGGCAGAGCTGTGAGTCGATATACTTAAGCCTCAAATCATAAAAAGTCTGAGAACTAAATACACCCCAAGAAAATAAATTTTTTCTTTGATGAAAACACATTTTCCACCTGAAAAATGAGGAAAACTCAATTTTCCCTTGAAAAAATTTGACAAAGTTTTCCATCCAGTGCCTGCAGGATAGGAGCAAACTAGATGCTCTTGACGGCTGGTTGCCCACTGACACTCTGAGCTGTAATTAGTCAGTGAGAAATGCCTAATGTGCTGGTAAGTGATGGCGTACTGGGATTTACAGGCGTGTTGTCTTAGTGAAATGAAATATGGCATCTTTACGCTACACCATGCCAATGTTATGGGCTTTTTTTTATTGCAGCACTATCTGCAGGGTTTAGACTATGTTGATATTTGCCCTGTCAGGTGTTTTTACTTCCCAGCCCCGTGCCTTGCTGTAAGAGCGCACGCCTGGATGGACCAGCCCAGTCCAACTAGCCCAACACCTGGTCTCTAACTAGCAAAGAGTAGGTGCCTTCAGGAGAATATAAGCACTCCCTTAGTGTTCTCCTGTTTTTAACTCCTGCCATTTTCAGAATAATTGCACTTCTTGTAGAAGCACAGTTATTTTTTGATAGAGAACAGATGACGGGTTTCCTTCAAAACAGAGATTGAAAGCACCCGCGCTGTCGGCAGTGCAAAACAAAGCAGACAGTCATCAAACACACGACCATCTGCTAGAGACAGGACAAGTCAAAAGAAATAGCCAAGAAATGCAGGAAGAGCTGAAGCCGTTACTGACACAGGCTACTGACTAGTAATTTAGCTCCATAAAACTATTAGCTTTTAAGAACTTTTTTGAGATTTCAGATTTGGCAGTCAAATCTGTCATTCTGGCAGCGATCCTGGTGAGGAAAGCACATAAGCTTCTGCCCTTCATTCTGTATGCTATTGAGATCCAACAAGGAGTATTTATGGGATCGATAATACGAAATGTTATTTCGGCCTAGCTGTGTAGTAAAAACATCAAGAATTTGCCTGCTACACTATTCATTTTGTGAGATACAATGATCAATGAAGAAGGCAAAACTTATTTGTCTAAGGATCAGTAAGGTCTGGATCTCTGCTTTAATATAGTTTTTGTGAGCGAGCCAGCTGCTGAGGATAAAGCAAGGATCAGGTGTCTCGCAGGGCTGAATACTTCTTTCACAAACACTTAGGGCTACAATCAGGGAATCATAGAAGTGATACATCCCATCTCATCAAGTCCCGCATTCCTGACTTGAGTCTACGGACTCATCTGAAGAACTGAAATAAACAGAAAGCTGATGTGGGGAAAAGACTCGATGTCTGGAAGGGCCTTTGCAGGCAAAGATGTGAACTGTGCGAGTTTTATCTTCATCTGCTAGGAATTGTTCTTGCAACCTTTCATCTGCTGTTGCTTTTATAAACTTTTTTTTTTCACTGAGCTGGAGGGAGCTGTATAAACAGGAGATGCTTCTGAATATGTCCTCACGCACATTCAAGGGACCTTTATTGCTCCATTTGTCTCCATTTAATTGGAAAGGGGGCAGGAAAGGGTGTCTGAGTCTGTGTGTCAGCGTCTGAGAAACTTTACATGTAAAGTATTTTCATGTGCCTGTTTTCAGCCTAAAAAAAGAAGTTCTTTCCATCTTCCACATCCACACCCACCTCCATCCTCCCCATTGAACTCCTCTGCCTCTCAGACTTTTAATCTGCTTTACGTTCTCCAGGATAGTTTCATTTTCGACCCACAGGCTAGCAGCAAGAGATTCTTGGCTACCAAAACCTGATACACGCCCCTAAGAAAGCATGACCCAGAAATGATATCATTTGCAGAAATGATATCATAGTTCTGCCTCTCAATGTACCCTGTAACTCACTTGTCTTCAAAATATCCACAACCTATTGTGCTTGATTTGAAAACGCTAGTCACTCGGGGTGGAGTTTATGCCTGACATAGACCAGATAAACTCCAGTCATCGCCTCACAATACTTTTTTTTTTTTTTTTTTTAATTTAATCTTTAAAAGGACAGGCTGCTGGTTAACTGAGAGTCCCCTGTTTGATTGACAGTATCTGTCAGAGGCAATGAACTCCACTTGAACATTGCCTTTATGTTCCTGTGTAAAGTTGTTCAACTGTGACCCTTCCATCTGTTCCAGCTAATCTGAAAGTCATTTAGGCCCGCTTCTCCATTCATCCTAAACACAGCGCATTCTCCTGTTAACACACATATGCAAAGTTGTCGGGCTGTCAGCTACGTAAGGGCTTTTTTTTTTCCTTCCTCTCTCTTTTTTTTTTTTTTNNNNTTTTTTTTTTTTTTTTTTTGGAAACTCTCACGACATCTGTGTAAACATTTCCTTGTAGCAATTATAATTTAAAAAAAAAAATTATCAGAAACTACTGCAGATCCTACTAATTGCTTTTTATGAACATGCCGGTAAATCTTGCAGCATGACTTCAAAAGATTCAAAGAAAAACTTCAAAATGGTTCTTTAAGGAGAGGCCATCAGGTAGCTGACTTCCGTGCTCCAATGTGCATGTGCAAACCTCCATATTTTAAAGACTGAGACAAATGGGTGCCTCGAAGGCGGTGTAAGATCTTCATGAAAAAATGCTTTTAGGATTTCAGAAGATTACTCCTCATAAATGGTTGTTCAAGCCAACTTCAAATATCTAAGATTATCATATCCTATTTCATATGCAATTTGAAAACGCATACAAACTTACAAAACAAAATCTGAAAACTCTTAACAATTTGATACTCTTAGTTAATTTTCTCTTTAAAATTCATCTTGCACAGGTCAGAAATTGTTCTACTAACGATGTCAGCAAAGTTAGTATTTGTCTTAAGAATGACTGGTAAATAAGCTGTTGCTTGCACACAAAGTTAACACTGACAATAAAGTTAACTTTAAATTTAGGGGAATAAATGTTCGTTATGGTTCTGCTGAGATACTGCTGCAAAACTACATATTACATCCAACAAAACCAAGAGAAGCCCAAGAAGTAATTTCTGAAGTAATCCAAGGAAGTTCAAAGAGAAGTTTCCTACCCAAGCAATTCGCTATTGCAACGCAATAAAATAATAATATAAATTTAATCAGTCATTATTCATTTCTGGTAGATCCACACACTAAAGTCTTTACACAAGACTGNGTGATTCCTTTTATGATGTGCTGGAGGCTGAACAGTGAAGATCTCTCAGCCTCACAGTCAAGACTCAATAGTTCAAGTTTATGATTGTAATTCAGACTATGATTATATATATATATATTTTTAANTTCGCTATTGCAACGCAATAAAATAATAATATAAATTTAATCAGTCATTATTCATTTCTGGTAGATCCACACACTAAAGTCTTTACACAAGACTGATTCACTTAAAAAAAAAAAAAAAAAGAATAGATGGTATTATGCTTTTCTACCTATTCAAAAGGACTGTTACAGTAAAGAGAGGAAATGCTAAAAACATTAAATAAAATAAAAACAAAATGCCAATTGCACAGGAAAGAAGAGGGTTGCTATTATTGTGGAATTTGTTGTGCACCTGAAGAAGACCAGAGCTGCATGCTGCACACACTCCCGCTGTTTCTCAAATGCTTACTAGATGGAATGTATACATCTGGTAGAATCCTGACTTCTTGGTAAATGTTAGCACAAAATGAGTGACACTTGTAGCAAACCTTTGTTCTCATGGGTGATTTCTCTGACAGAAGTTATACAGAAGAATAGAATTAGGAAAAAGAAAAAGAAAAAAAAAACCCACCAACCAAAAAAAAAACCCACCAAAACAACAGAAAAAAGCCCCAAATCTCCCTAGCCTACTGTTCAGCTCTGTCACAGAGAAGTAAAGAAACTAGACTTCCTATTCATATACTACCCACTCCGGGTGTCACACAAGCTTTTTGGCCTTTCTCATCGTACTTGAATGGTGGTAAAGTAATAAAGGCAATGGGATGAACTTCAGTGCTGCTCTCTCTTGTTTCCTTTTTTTTTTTTTTTTTTTTTTTAAAA
>VXBH01007700.1:286143-303263 GCA_013400035.1 Rynchops niger | reverse complement strand
AAAAAAAAAAAAAATCATCATTACACATGCGGTGCACCAAGGCACACAGACTTCCTTGTGACCGTATTTAAAGAAGCGGGCACAAAGAAATAGTCATTGCAGCTACAATAGGGGAAATCTAGTATGCATTTCCAAGGAATCACATTTTGGGGAGAATTACAGAATAATTACACATATGCTTAGATCACGAGCATTCAATGAAGCGGACAATATTTTGAGGATTTAAGATGTTGGTGTTGTGGTCGTCTCTAAGAAACCAGGATAATTCAGACATTCAAATGCAAAAATGCACCATTTGGAGAGTGTAATGCGGTCTGTTCTGGTCAGTGTTACAAATTCGGAAAGGATTCCCTGGCTGCAGACATTAGCCACTTAATACTTAAATCTGTTTCCAAATGTAAAGCATACAACAAAAGTGTTTTGCGTTAATGAAATGTATCCTAACGCCAGTGTAGTGACATATTTCATTAATGTGTCACGTTACCGATGTAAAATATAATTACAACATATATGCCCGTCTTACGGCTTGATAAGACCCACAGATGAAATATTGTTTAACTAATTATGCAATAAACCTCCATCTCGGGCCCGTCATTTTCTAGCCATAGACAGAGCTAATTTCATGCCAACGTGTACGCAATTGAACTTCTCAGCCTCACAGCTACAATTACAGATGGCTCAGTCCTGTCGATTTGATTTCTGCTGGTACAACAAGCCTATCAGGCCACAATAATTGCCAGCTGCTAATGAACTGTTAGGAAGTGACAGCAAATGAGCGTAAATATGTTTTGCTTTTCCCTACCAGTGTCACAACATAGACTATTGCCCTTCGTGACGGCTGTTCTTGTAAATACAGAGATGCTATCACATAGAAATTTAAGAAACTTCCCACTGTTCTGTCTAATATTTCGTTGCGACCTACAAGACAACACTTTAAGATAACTAAAATACTGAGACGCTATTTAGAGTATAGTAAAAAACTATTATCTAGCTCTATTTCTACCCATCTTCTACTATCTTAGAGTGAATTTCAATGCTCTTTAAAACACGAGGCAGCTTTTGCTTCTCCGCATCTGGTCTCACTTATAGTTGAGAGGAAAATAATAGCATCATCGCTATGCAAACTATTATTATAGTATTACTCACGCGACCCAGGGTATAGGACAGTCAAACGAAGAATAAATGTTTTATTTTAGCATCTACAATATGCTATAGCCTTTACAAATAAGTAAAACAATGGCCATATCCTAAAAAACTGCTACTCAGGTGAGCATGCTGTAGTACTTACTGGGGCTACTGGTATGATGGGAGCCTGCTTTGAAAATTATATATAGTCTGAGAGACTGTTTGATTCTGCCGTAAAAGCTGGATACAGTGCTTGTTTATGGCAAGAACAGCCTCCAGACCAAGGCACAGAAATGCTGGAATACGGAGACTTTCCACAGCGAGCACCCCATTCTGTCGTTACCGTTTCGGAGGCGGCAATAGGTTGGTCAACGTTTGAAGGCTGAGTCTCCGCAAAACGCAGCGTAAGCAGAATAGTTACACCACCCCTGCAGAGCCCTCTGTCCAGGCAATCCAATGAATTTGAGACAATTCCGCGAGTAGCTCTCCCTTTTCTAAGTGATTAGGACAGAGTTACCTTCATTTATATTGTGGTTTGATTAACTTCTTTGGTCTGCTTTGATTGTGGGCTTTAGCCTTTTTCTGTAGCGTTGAGGTTTATAGCTTTTGTTTCAAATTAATCTAATTAAATTCACGAAAGTAAATTAAATTAAACTTATTAAATTTATTTTAAAAAAAATCCCTCACTAAACTGTTTTATACTAAAAGTCACAGGTTTTGAGACCCTGAAGAGCCTGATTAAAGTCTCCAATTTTGATCATTCGAGGTTTGAGGGGTTTTAATACTTTTTAGTGGACTTTTTATATCTCAGTGCTTCTTGGTAGAAGGGAAGAAATTAATAGACTTCACAAAGTTATTTAAAAAAAAAGAAAAAAACAAAAAACAAAACCAAACAAAACCCAAACCCACACAACTTTCTGTTTCTCAAACGCTGCTGATGTAATTCTGCCTATCAGGAGATAAAGGACTGATCACGTCACGTGGCAGCAGTGAACCGTCTTCTCTGAAGCTTTGATTTTTTTGGACTTTTATGAAATACAGGGATAATACACAAAAGGAAGGGAAAACGAAACAAAGACAACAAAGCTGATAATCAGCAACAGGTCTCTAATTCTATGCAATAGAGTACGAAACTGTCAACATGTGAAGTTTATTTTAAATCCGGTTCTTAATTTAAATTGCTGAAATATGAACGGAATAATTATAACCAGGAGTTAAAAAAAAAAAAAAAACCAACAGCATGTGGACCATCATGTCCACATGAGCTGCGAAATTCAAGTATTCAAGTGAAGGTCGCGAAATAGGAGTGTGCAAGTGATCTATGTAAAGGCAAGCAATTCACTTCATGTTTTAGCTGCAGAAATTGTAAGTGCCCTTAAAAATAATAAAGCAATGTATTTTCATAAAAGAACACGCAGAAAAATATGGTGTAGGATACATTCAGTCCTTGCTAGAAAAAGAAAGAAATAGAAGGAAAGTTTCTGAATAAAATGGAAACAAAGAACAAACTTCATAATTAAAAGAAATTTCTGAACATATAGTTATGTCTTTAGCGTTCTATTATATGAGAATATAAATCAAGCAGAATTGATGTTTGAATTAAAAAGGCTTCTGCTTTGAACGTGGGTCATGGAACAAGCATTTACTCTAGCGAAGAGCAATTTGCCAGTGCTGTGATTCCTTGCGGATCAGAATATGCCAAAGATGTGACTGATACAACCTCCTAATGGATAGAACTTGTTCTCCCCAAAAGCTTCCGGTTTTCTCTCTCAAATGTAAAATCCAGGGACTTTTCTTGAGGGATATGTTTTTGATTTGGTTGTGTTTTGCTGGCAGCGTCTCTTCGCGTGCATGCCCATTTAGAATAAGATTGTGTTGCTTAAGTCTTATTATGCGTCAGCTTGTACAAAAAGCACACAGTACTTAGGAACCATAACACACAAAAGAATTATAAGTCAATTACTTTCAAAAACTATTGTTCGATTGTCATAGTCGTGCCACACTGTCATCCAACATAGTCTAATTGTATATTTTTAGTGTACTTTACTACATTACAATGACTTTTGAGGAGCATTTTGCATACTTCCATAGATGTTACCAGAGAGCCGAGAAAGATTAATAAAAATCTTAACTACTGGGACATTGCGTTGTTTAGGGAAACCTAAGGTGGGGAGTTTTTAATGTACGTCTGATCAATGCAAGCTGCTCTGTTTTAGAAGTGACTGAACAAACCTTTTGTTGCCTCCTGCTCCTTGTCTTTCTGAATCATAGAACTGCTGAGGTTGGAAGGGACCTTTAAGATCATCAAGTCCAACCATTAACCTACCCTGACAAAAGCCACTTCTAAACCATGTCCCTAAGTACCCCATCTACCCTTTTGTTAAACACCTCCAGGGATGGTGAATCCACCACCTCCCTGGGCAGCCTCTTCCAATGGTTAATAACCCTCTCAGTGAAAAAATGTTTCCTAATATCCAATCTAAACCTCCCCTGACATAACTTGAACCCATTTCCTCTCGTCCTATCGCCTGTCACCAAGGAGAAGAGGTCAGCCCCCACCTCTCTACGCCCTCCTTTCAGGTAGTTGTAGAGGGTGAGAAGGTCTCCCCTCAGCCTCCTCTTCTCCAGGCTGGACAACCCCAGCTCCCTCAGTCGTTCCTCATAAGGTTTGTCCTCCAGACCCCTCACCAGCTTTGTAGCCCTCCTCTGGACACGCTCCAACACCTCAATGTCCTTCTTGTAGTGAGGGGCCCAAAACTGAACACAGTACTCGAGGTGGGGCCTCACCAGTGCCGAGTACAGGGGGATGATCACTTCCCTAGTCCGGCTCACCACGCTGTTCCTGATACAGGCCAGGATGCTGTTGGCCTTCTTGGCCACCTGGGCACACTGCTGGCTCATATTCAGCCGGCTGTCCACCAACACCCCCAGGTCCTTTTCTGCCGGGCAGCTTTCGAGCCACTCCGCCCCAATCCTGTAGCGCTGCATGGGGTTGTTGTGACCCAAGTGCAGGACCCGGCACTTGGCCTTGTTGAACCTCATACCATTGGTCTCAGCCCATCGGTCCAGCCTGTCCAGATCCCTCTGCAGAGCCAACCTACCCTCAAGCAGATCAACACGCCCGCCTAGTTTAGTGTCATCTGCAAACTTACTGAGGGTGCATTCGATCCCCTCATCCAGATCATTGATAAAGATATTAAAGAGAACCGGCCCCAGCACCGAGCCCTGGGGGACACCACTTGTGACCGGACACCAACTGGATTTAACTCCATTTACCACCACTCTCTGGGCACGGCCATCCAGCCAGTTTTTTACCCAGCGAAGAGTACACCTGTCCAGGCCATGAGCAGCCAGTTTCTCCAGGAGAATGCTGTGGGAAACGGTGTCAAAAGCCTTGCAAAAATCCAGGTAGATGACATCCACAGCTTTTCCCTCATCCACTAAGCGGGTCACCTTATCATAGAAGGAGATCAGGTTTGACAGGCATGACCTGCCCTTCACAAACCCATGCTGACTGGGCCTGATCACCCTGTTTTCCTGCAAGTGCTGTGTAATGGCACTGAGGATGATCTGTTCCATGACCTTCCCAGGCACCGAGGTCAGACTGACTGGCCTGTGAAGAGTCACATCTCAGCCTAGTTTCACGTCATCTAGTTTCTACAGCCCAAAACCCAGCACAGGGTGAATCCCGAACCTCGCTGCTCTCACTGGAGTGGGGAGGATGAGCATTCACACCACACGGTGCCTGGCACTGTTGTATGCCAAGACATTTCATTCTCAAAGGCCACAAACTCAACTTTCCCAAGCACCGAGTATACACCTCGTACTCCTGTCAAACCTGGTTGATAACAAACAGTCATCGCTTTACAGCAAACATTTACAAAGCACTTCAAGAAATATTTCCACCTGCTGATCTTGGACATCTTCCTTTGCATCCACTGAGTCAAAGGAGAAGGGATTCCAGGCACATGTACGATACTGAGGTAAATCTGGTTATATTAGCCTAAATGGAAATAGTAATTGTTTAAGTCTAAAGCGAGAGTATTAAATCTTTCCTATAGTATCCGCGCACTTTGAAGCAAAAGATGGAAACAGCTAGTGGAGCCACGTACAATCATCCGTAACCGTTTACTCTTCCTACTGTGCCTAATAGTATTTCAGTGACATTATTATTAGTAAAGCACAAGAGTAGCTGTCTGGGCAGTTTATGTCTTCCATTAGCGTATTTGCAGTGTGCTGAAAGATTATAGAAAGGGAAGAAACAGTACGTGAATCAAGGCCTGGCTGTCAGACTAGAGGAATGAATATGGGAGTCTGATTTAATTTCATTTTCATGGAGAATAAAACTGCTATGTAATTTGGTAGCTCACGTCTTCCCTTAGGAGACATCTGTTAGGTTGCGAGATGCTTTTGCTTATGGCAGCTTTGTGCTTTAGTAACTGCTGACTTGATTGAAGTTACAAGCACTAGCATAGCTGCATAGACAGCCAACTCCATTTGTTCCAGTCTCAACTGAAAGCACTCCATGGGAAGAAATATGTGGCTACCTACCAGCAAACATAGTAGCACTCTCTGTCTCATACTTGCTGGGCCTATGTTGTTGCCTCAGAAAAGCCAGACGCCATTTCTTCCTCTCTTACTCAGAGGAGTCCATCCTTTCCATCAATAGCTAGAAGAATTTCACAGTTCAACCTTGAACCCATTTACTAAATAAAGTTTCTACTAGGAGCACCCAGCATTCTCGTGTGTGTGTTGTTCAACCCATTAGGTTGATGGGATAGCGCAAGCGAGGAAATCTGTGCAGCAGTTACAGCATCAGCTGGAACTTGAAAATATAATCATTGAATCTACAGACTCCCCAACCTAAACCCATCTGAATTATTTTAACTGCTGTTTCTCATAGCTGAAAGACGTATCAAACATGAACTGTGTAGAACAAACCAGTATTTAGCAAAGAAAAACTGTAACACATTCTAAAAAAATATTTATTGAGGTCTTAATTTGGCTTGGCCGTCCTTTGACACAAAAAAGTCCAGAGGCTTGGGAAAGCAACTTTGTATTATCACATCCCCACTGGCAAATAAGGCTCCATAGGCTCCACTGTGGATTTCACATTCCCTGTATAAAGAGACAGGAAAGGTCTCCAAGTGTGGCTTAGTTTACTCAACATGTCGACCAGCCAGGACATATATTTCATTAAGTACAAATGCGATGTAATCTACTCCCTTCACAGAGCCACCAGCAAGTGCAATGGCAACTGTGATAGAATCATCACCAGCTCTGTGTCAGAGATCAGCAAAGGAAGCATGTAACTTTGGTTACAAGAACTCAGAAGTTTTCTTAGGTCCCTCAGAAACATCCTGTTCACTTATTCTGGGTTCGGGTCATGGCCACATCTCTCCAGCACACAAAATCAACATTTTAAAGTAAAGGATGTCATATCCATCCTAACCCACCTGCCTGTTTGTTGGTATTGTATTTGCAAATGGTCCAGGTAATGTACGGGAAAAAAAAACTGTAACCTAGAAATATCTGGAGTTACATCTGTCTGGTACTAACCAACACAGCACTACATTCATTCAAAAATGGCCGAAGGTCTAGGCCTGCAAATATTTATGTGCCTCCCAAATACTCAAAGCCTTAAACATTGCATTATATTTACATTTCATTCCATTAATACCCTGAAATCTAATAAACCACCACTCAGGTGCAAACCACTAAACCGTTAAAACAGAAGAAACCTGTCCGAGTTCTATTTTGTTATAAACGTGTGACTAATAAACAACCCAAAACATACAACACAAATTTCTCTGCAAGAAAATCTTGCTGTGGAACAAAGGACACTGTAGCGCTCCTTAATTTGGCTGGCTTTTCACGCTTTCCCTATTCTTCTAGTGAAAACTTAAGCCATGAAATTTCTTTTTTGTTAACGCAAAGACATGGTAATGTCAAGCATTCATGACCATAAGCATGGAAAATTGATGAAATTACAGTGTGTTCAGGAAAATAATACGGTGATGAGAGAAAGAATCTCTGCTTGTATCTGCGTCCTGGTGGCAGCTTTTTGAACAGGTGAACATTTTTTCCTCCCTCTGTGCCAAACATCTCTTTGCATGAATACATCAAATAGATGCCCAGGGAGAAAGGTCAAAGGGAAATAGTCACGCAAATAATTAAGATATGAAGAGACCGGGTATTAAGTTCATTAATGATTTCCACTGTCTTGTTTGTTGAGGTGCACTTTTCAACTTGACACAAGATAGCCCATGCAAAGCTCCACAAAAATGGAAGATGACTAAGCTGGGCTTTTTATTGCCAAAAAAAGAGGAAAGGTAGAGTATGGATAACAGGGTAGCCCTCTTCCAGAGCCCGCCGTGAACTAGCAGGGACCATCTGGAAGCCTCCCAACCCATGTTCCCCATAGCTCCTGGGTGGCTCCCAGCTTTAGTCCTGAAGCTACAGTGGGGTCTTCACGCACCTTGCTCCCCCATAGCGGCCAGGTGAATAAATAAATAAATGCACAAAGCCCAAAGGTCACGTGCAGCATCGCCTTAAGCAATTCTTGAAAGAATCAAGAATTGCTTGAAAAAACACAGCTGACGTTTTCCTCAATAGAGGAAATTATCTTAAGAATTTCATCAGTAAAACCAAAGCTAAAATTAAAACTGGAAAACTAAGCAAAACCCAAGGTTAAATGAAACAAGAAAGCAAACAGGAGAGAATGAATACAGTGAACACCCTAGAATAAAAGCCCGTCAGCATCATCTCAGACCAGGGAGAGTACTTGGTTAAGTTCCCAGATACAGCTCTCCTGTGAGCAGGAACTCTTCCCCGCATGAATGAGGGAGCGTAGACTTCATTTGTGTGTGAGCATGCGTGTTAGCTCCCAACATTGCAGTGCACTTTCCCTGGGAAGAAGTGTTTCTCTGATACAGTGCAGAGCCCACAGCTCTGTCACCTTCTGGCCTGCACCTAGATTTCAGCATCGAATAGGTTAGGTTGGACCTTAAAGATCACCTAGTTCTAACCCCCTGCCATGGGCTGGGACACCTCTCACTAGACTTGGTTGCTCAAAGCCCCAGTGATCTAGAGCACTTGGTCATAAATAGAAATAGTACCCCTTCAAGGATGGGATTCCTTTCCTGGGAAGATATTTATCACACAAATTTCTGACGTTTCCAGAGACAGGATCTCCTCCTCCAAGAGTACCCTGGGAAAATCTGCTCTCTTCTGTTTTCTTTCTTAAATTATTCTTTCCGTTAAGGGCACACCCTGCTTTTAAATGAACAGCTGCAGAGGATCACAATGACCATGTTGGAAATGTAAAAGCAGTCACGTATTAACACAATTACCAAACTATCTTCTGAGTCCAATTTATTGGGGCAGGAAATGCTTCCAACTATTTATTTGAAATAGTGGTAGTTATTTATAGTTATTTATATGCAATTCTTTTAATCCTACATGAATTTCAACCTTTCAGGTCTTCTACAAAGGTTGTTTGGTGGGGTTATTTTCCCCCCAGGTAGACAGAACACTCTCTTATCTCTTACGTGTCCTATCCATGCAACAGGTATACGAGTATTTAGGAAGGAGCAGTGCAGAAACAGACCTCTCTCCCAGACCCTAGAAAGCTCGTCTTTGGTATCTGAAAGGAAGATTTTCTGGCACTGGACCTCAAGATTCACTCACATTAATATGTTCATATTCACTCATGTGAAAGCCAGTGCATGACTGGGAAGTTCCCTATGGGTTTAGCTGCTGTGGGCTGACACAGGTATAAGATTCAGTTTTGTTTTAAGGCAGCACCTAGGTTGCCACAGGTGGGCTTCTCTTTCAGTCTTGGTCCTGGGCCCTGCAACAAAAGCTGCTCTTTCCTGGCCCAGCTTTCATCCGCTCGCCAGAATCAGCCACCTGAGTCCGACACAGCCCAAGGTTTCCTCACTGGGGATGTTGTCCTGAACTTCCCAGCTAAGCAAACCCAGGGCTCATTTTGTGGCAGCTGCCATCATACTACCACTCTTTTAAAATCATAAAACCTTTTTGTTTGCTTTTTAAAATCACCTCTTAACGTTTTTCTCCACAGGTCTGAGGCCCAGGGCTGTTTTCTTAAAAGCTGAGGTTCATATATATATATATATATATATTCAGATGGCTCCAGATGTACCTCTGCCATGAAACCGGGAGAAGCAGCAACACCGCTCCAGATCCCAGTCGTACGCAATCTTTGCACTTGGAAGAAGGAGTGAAACTTTGTTGTGTAACATAGTCGTGCATTACCGCCCCCAGGCATTAGGTAAAAGCACAAGGTAAATGCCAAACAGGGAGAAGTGCTGTCCTCACCTCCCAGCACGCAAGGTAAAGGCAAGGCGACCTGCACAAATGCTGCAGGAATCGCAAGTTACGTTTTACACCACCGATGCCTTCCTTAACATCCCCTTTGTTGTGCTCATGCTCATGTTGCCCTCTCGTGGCTGCTTTGATGAAAAAGCAGGACCCACCTCAACCAACTCAGGACTGATTTGGCATTAGAAATGTATTTTTTGAAGTTTAAGACCAGCGTTTTATCCTTAAGAGTGACTCATTACAGCAAAGGATTTTATTCTGTTAATTCTACCAAGGTCTTTACTTATTTCAGTCCGAATCACCCTAAAGTCCAATGACACAGAAGGAGGTGGTGACAAGCAAGCTCCCTGCCCGAAACAGCCATGTCCAGCTCGCGGGCTCCTGTGTGACATTTGAACCTTGCTCTGCTGCCTGCCCCTCTTTTCCGATGGAGGAGGAGGGGAAGCTGAAGGCCAGATTAATTGTTCAGGCTGTTACATTCCTCACCAATGCAGAACAAACACCACCGAAGTGCGACTTGCCTGCTCCGCTCGCAGCAAGGGTGTGCTTACCTCCCCACGCCACGGCCTTTCCAAGCAGCTCTCCCCATCCCAGCCCTCACAGTGCTGTCATTCTTTCTTTATAATTCGTATTAAACACATTTGTATATATTTTGTGGTTTTGTTCCACAGAAGTGAAAGGCTTCTCTTACTGATGTCAATGAGATTCCTTAGATCAAGTCCACGCACGGGAAGACCCACAAATTCTCTAACTAAAGTTCCTCTTTGTTGTACAAGCGTGAAGGCACTGAAAGTAGTGTCAGATTGGCTAACGAAACCTGCCAAAGTCAGAAGGCCTGATCTGTAAGGCTACAACCAGTAAATGACAACTGCCCATAGCAGCCGGGGCCCCAGGAGATGGAGTCAGGCGGTGACTGCCGCTCTCCCTCGTCCCAGGCCATTCAAACTCAAGCCCTCAAAGCCACATAGCTTTCTCTAATGCCCACTGATTTCACCCACAATTAGCTGGCTTACTAAATACTCTAGAGATGAGCCTTAATCTCCTGGTGATTCAGTGATTAAGCAAGAAAGTGCGGATAAGCTCTTTATAATCAGAAGGTGTTGTAAGGAAGAACGCTTAATATACATGAGGCACAGATACTGTATTCGAGAATAAAATAAACAATTTCAGTAAAAAAAGAGCAACAGGATGTAGTGCTCAAAAAAAAAAAAATGAAAAAAACGCAGTTTAATTTTTGGGGATTTTTAGTTCTTATTAAAAGCTATTTAAGTTAGCTCAGGAAGACTGATAATTGCTTAAAACTGACAGCGTGCCAGAAAAAGGAGGAGCCAAAAAACCATAACGTCATCAGAACAAGGCAAAAACCACTCTCCATCTGTCTTGTGACCTGAGAATATATTGAAACTATTCTCCCCCAACTGTTTCTAGAGCAGATGCTGTTGCATTTCTCTCTGTACACACAAAGAAAGAAGATAAGTACACACTCTTCACAAATAAGCACGCAATCCTCCTGTGCTATGTGACATTTACCAAGGAAGAAAAAATGCACACAGAAAACAGGTATGAAAGCGTATTAATTTATAACCTCACACAAAACTAATGCATAACAAAGAAAACCTTCACTCAGCTGCTAAAGCAATATTACAGCTTCTGCTTCTTAAGGCACCTGGTAGACATCATTTACGTTTTGATTCCACCATTACTTTAAACTTGAAAGACACAGAGAGTTAACTGGAAGAGTTTCCATTTCAAAATTCCCTTTTAAACATCTCTCCCTGTAAAGTTTGTCATTTCTTAGAGCTCTCACTTCTGCAAACGCATGAGAAGAAACACACCAGATGCCTATGGACGGTGAACTGGATGAAGTCCCTCTGCTCTAAACGGATGGAAGAGGAATTGGAAAGTATCTCAATTCTTCACAGTTTGTTTCAAAAGCGATTGACAAATTTTGGGTAGGGAGAAATTAATCTTGTTAATTGGCAGGTCATGACATATTCAAATATTTAAGATCACAAGTCCCCGGCTTTATCCAAACTGACTGGGAGATGAAATAGGACTTGTAACAACTGCTCCTGAGAAAAGCAGCTTTCCTTTTTGATACTGTGCTGTTATTCTGTGAGCTAATGGATGTTTTCCCTCATGGATTACTAATTAAAACCTGAATTAAGTCTACCAAGGGTGACAAGGTAATTCAGTTGGAGAAGGCGCATATTGCAAAACCCAGGGTCAACCAGCAGCAAGAAAGGAACCATAAACATGGAATGCCTTGGCGAGCTCTTGCAGGTTCAAGACGATAACCCTTCCCTAATAAATCATTCCAAGTAGAGATATGGTCTTTCCATTCTTCTTAAGCGTGAGAAGAAAATTGGTGAGTTTAGAGTGAGCATGTGGATGTCTTTAATATCACATAGCATCGTCATCATCATGGTAGAATTATTTTTCTCCAGCCCTGCCAAAACATATGAAATTTGATCTCATAATCTGAAGCAATCACTAGTGGAAAAGCACTGGAGTGTTCAAAAAATACATAGGCCATTTCCCAAACAATTAATTTTATTGATAGGCAGTGGAAGTGGGATTTTGTTTCAGGAGCCAAATCCTCCTCCACAAGAGAAAACATTCCTTTCTTACATTTTCTGGCAAAAATTACTGTGCATAACACCGCGGAGAAACTGGGCCGATTTCGTAGATTCATGAGGACCAAGAACCACCTTGCACTTTTTTGTCCCTCTAGAAGTAGATCTCCCTACGTAAAGTCATCTGTGGTTGACAGTGCTTCGTAACACTCGCTTTGATTTTGATTTAAAGCTGTCCTTAAAAAACAATTTAAAATCTGTTATGAACAACCCCCGGCGTACAGTAGTCACTCCCAGCAACTCTGCAGCACTTCAGCTGAACTATAGCAAAAACAATTTGTCACAGCAACAGCTGAAACAAGATGTGTCAGCAAGATGAATGTCTTGTTCATCCACACTGCAATGCTGATCGGGACTGGAGGGGGAGGGAAAAAAAATCAGGCCATTTCCAGCATATGTCAGGCAAGAAGTAATACTAGTAATTTAACTTCAGTGAGGATGGATAAACGTCTGTATCTCATCGGGTTTCTTAAGAATAATCCCTGGCTAATTAGAGCATAAAACTCCTGACACAAGTCAAGTCTATTCATTCACATTCTCAAGACCATTAAATAATATGTAGGCAGGCATTCTCCAAACATCCAATGTCTCCATTGGGGTGGCTCCCTCTTTCTAGCGTAAGTGATTAGAGGAACCGGACTCTCCAAAGGGCTCACACTCTGAACATATTTTTGCATGTCTTTCTTTTCTTGCAGTTATTTAGCAACTATTTTAATTGCCAAGTACTAGACCTACGTAGCTTTACAAACTGATCCTGGGTCTCACTTCGCCAAATTTGATTGCTCTCGTCCTGTGTATTATCCTAGTGGAGCAGGCTTTTATGTCAAAAAGTCATCCATCATGCTAAAGTAACTACAGGTTTGTAAAAGCAGAAGACAGGGCGTATCTTACTTTATGGAAGTTAATGTGTAACTCCGTTTGCCTCCAAGCATTAGATAAGACTAGAAACAGCTCGATTTCTACAGCTTTTGGCTCTGTTCACTCAAAACACGCTCACTGAATTCCAGAAGAACATTTTTGGACCTGTACCAAACATCTTGTGGCCAAATGTGAGCGAAAGCATGTTTTGCTGGGTTTTAAGTTTTGTTTTGAAACGTTTGGTCTGGTTCTGCAGTCCTTACATTTTCCGTTTTCTCCCCCTAATGACTACCTTTTGCTAGCATAATTCTGGATAAATTTACTATTTATGCATATTCAGCTTCATTATCTTACTCCTTTTCTCGGTTCATCTATGTTCCTGGCCAGCACAAACCTTAAGATTGCTCCAGGATGCTAATTCCAATTGAGTTTCAAATCTTACGATATTTGGACTTGACTGATATGGAAAAGTGGATGGGGCATACTCCTAGTCTGAAGAGATAACAGACAAAGCAGAGATGTCCCATATGACCTTTGCCTTGACTAGAAGGAGGAACTACTGCAACATCTTGCCCTTGGCTCTCAATTTCATAAGAAATTTGCAGCTTGCCTTGGACAAGAAGAGGAACAAAGAGACACCTCCTGTTCCAACTAGATTTGTTATTATTTCTAGATTAATGAATTCAGTAGGATTCTTTTTACCCTCCTTCATGTTCTTTCTGCCTTTTTCTCCTTTCCTTTGCTCTACGGTTTTTCCATTACAACTCTCAAGTACCTCAAACAGAAATAAGTAAGTTAAAATTATCTTGGGCAAGTCACTCAAGTTTCTGTGCTAGATCTTGGACCTAATCTATTTGTCCATCCCATATAAACGTCTATACAAAGTCATGTATTATGAAGCTTAAACCCCATTCTTCTTTCAGCGCCGCTAGCATACAAAATTAATATCAAATGCCTTTGTGTTAGCTTCCCCAACTCACTGGTATCACAACTCTCAAGATTTTTTTTTTTCCTAGCATTTCAATGCTCCGTCCTGCGTGTCGGACTCAGGAGGCAGCTACCTTTAAACTTCACGTGCTTCTGTATCATACAACCTGCAATACTGTAAAAACAGCGCAAACACACACACACACACACACAGAGCTCTGCTCACGTTTTGCCTTTTAAAACTTAAGGAGTTAAGTTTTGCAAGCTTTATTCAGTGCACAAGATGTCACACTTCTAGTCCAATCTTTTTGCGTAGCGACTGCTTTCCTAATAAGCTTTGGCAGTAAGGATCCCGTAGCTGATTTCTTAGGACTCGCTGCTCCCAGTCCCCAAAGTTGGAGAGGACAGGGTGGGAGTGTGCCACCTCAGACTGTCTCAGTGTTACAGATCTGGGGGAAGTTCATCAAGATCAAAAGGCAGTTGTTTATAATTAGCGTTGTTATTATTATTATTAATTATATATTAAGTCCAAGAAATCTTCAAAAGCAAGGAATTTTTCCTTGAAATGTTGAGCTTTAGGCATATTCAGGCCCAAAAAAAAAAAAAAAATCCAAAATCCTCCTCGTAATTGGTTTCATTGTGTATATGACATTAAAAATCATCCCCAGTGCATATGTCCAAAATAAAAAAAAAAAAAATAAAAATAGAAAACTCCAACTTTTTGCCCTTTCTGACAGAAAGGCCATTTTGACCACCTGATGGGCCCTTGGGGTTAATTAGAAAATCCCCATCAAGAGCTCAGAGGCCAATATCAGCTGTCAAAATCCCACATTCCCCTCTTTCACCTCTTTCAAGTGCAAAACAACCTGTGTCTGAAGATGTGCCAGAGAATAAAAGGGCACACCACAACCACTGTGGGCTCTGACTTAGACCTATTCATGGCCTCACTACTATGAATACGGCAAAATCTCAAATGAAAGTTTTAATCTCCCCACTGCATTCAATCCAAAGAGAAAAGGGCTTCCCTTTTAACAATTTCCCCCCTTAAAGCTTTTGTGTCGCTCTGCTCCTGAAAAAGCTGAGATTTTGCTCAGCCCCAGCGAGGGCTTTTTGCCATAGAAAGCGCCGCACCTAACCCCTTTGTGCTGACATAAGAGTAAAGGTCTGCTCCGACCAAAAGTAACGAATGCAAAAGGCCTTCAGAAGGTCTAAATACAAACTGAACAAGATCAGAGTTAAAAGCGCAGGCATCTCATCTCGTCCAACTTGCCTTGCTTGCTCTCTTCTCTTGTTCCCAAAGGTGCACGTTAAATACGAAGGTGACTGGGGCAAAACACTTTAAAAAAAAAAAGAGAGACCAGATGTAATAATGCTGAAAGATGAAGACAGAAAAGCCCTGTTACACCATGTCCTCTGTGTCTCCACCTCTCTTGTGCAGATGCATTTGCCCGCGCACAAGTGCCGTTAGTAAGCAGACAAGCATTGCTGTCCCAGTAACCCTTACGTCTAAGCTGAGGTCCCATACAGAAAAGTAGCTAGCAATTAAATTTCATAATCAATTTGATGAATGAAGGAAAACAGCAAAGGATATGATTTCATTGACTAATTGCTAGGGCATGTGCAGAGACACTAACGACGCAGGTAGGTGCAGAAAGCCAGAAGAAACCAATGATGAAGATGTACCCAGAAGAGAATGCATCTTCAGATGTGCTACTCTGTCTTTGGGGGTTTGGGAGATTTTTTGCTATTCCACTGCAAAACACACTTTTTATCCCCTTTTAGTCAGAAGGGAACGTTTCTTTCCAAGTTCCCCAGGCTCCAAGAGCACCACCCTGCCTCACCTTTTGTGCCCAGTCCCTCTTACTGAAACGAAGGCGGCAGGATTTTATATCCTTAGGAGAGAGAGCGCCTCCCCCCGCTGCCCGGGACGGCCTTCTCTCCCCTTCAAGTGATTATTGTTTTGTTTTTTTCTCCTCATGAGCAGTAACACCTACATTATATGAGGAGAGACAGCGAGCATTCATACCCCTCAGAAAGCCATTCACTTCCAAGCAGCTGGAGAGGCTCAGTGTTGGGCTTTGCCCTCTTCACTCTTGGATGAGTTTTGTGCAAAGCTTGGGCTTGGAGTCCTTTCCCGCACAGATCCAAGCAATTAATGAGAGATGGAAAAAAGGAGAGAAAATGTCTTAGGGTGTTGTTTTATTTCCCCTCTCTTCACAGTTTGTTCTTTTTTTGTAGCTAAATTATACTAGCTGGTTGCCCTAGAAGGATAGAGAAGCATCCTCCTTTCTTGGGGAGGAAAAAGGAAATGTTGTTTATTTAATTAATATGAACTTGGGTTTTTTCTTTTACATGAGAGGGCAAGTAAGGGTTTGGAAATAGCACCTCCTATACACCCACCAGCAACTGCAGCCCCTGCTAGCAAAGAGAACTCTACCCAAACAAGACCTTATGAGTTTTAATTCAGTATTGCCCTACTTGGGACAGTGGCTCACCCCTTTTCAGAGGATGTTTCTGCAGAGCAGACGAAGTTCAAAAGGTCCTAATGGGCTCTTAACGACCTTTCTGCCCTGAGATTCATGCCATGCTGACCAGGATCAAATTCCAAAGCAGCAGTATGGCCCTTTATTCATTAAAGTATATGAAAAGAGAACAAAAAAAAAATTTTTTTTTAAATATTAACCAAACCCCCTCACAGCTTCACCCATCTTCCTGTCTCCTTTTCATTGTACTTGCAGTTAATGCAAAGCCATTATATTTTCAACCGCTTTTTATCATCACATTTGTTTGTAACACCAAATACCCCACACTCCCCAGTATTACATGGGACACCTTTCACTAGATAGTTTTCATTTTAATGTTTGCTTCAGTGAACAAGATCATATAATAATGGGATAAACAGTGTGGTTTGTTTCTGGCAAGGCAAGTGCTAAAATCAACGAATTGGCTTTATTACATTTATTACATTAGAGATATTGTGTCATTTGTTTTTAGGAAAAGGCAAAAGTAACGTAAAGATTGGTGATCTTCGCTGGGTAAAAAACTGGTTGGATGGCCGTGCCCAGAGAGTGGTGGTAAATGGAGTTAAATCCAGTTGGTGTCCGGTCACAAGTGGTGTCCCCCAGGGCTCGGTGCTGGGGCCGGTTCTCTTTAATATCTTTATCAATGATCTGGACGAGGGGATCGAATGCACCCTCAGTAAGTTTGCCGATGACACCAAACTAGGTGGGA
>VXBH01007700.1:251476-266372 GCA_013400035.1 Rynchops niger | reverse complement strand
CTCTCCGCCCCGTTCCCCTTCCCATTCCTCCCCCTTCCCCAGATCTTTCCGCCCCCGCCGGGTTGCTGGGTTTACAGGTAGATCGAGGGTACCGCCGGCGCGGCTTGACTTCCCTCCTCCTTCTTCACCGCGCACTAACCCTCCTCCCCTCCTTGGGTCTCCCACTTCATCGCTTCTCGTTTAGACCGTCAGCGGTGTTCAAACGACACGGTCTGGGCGAGAAAGCAGGCTACCGGGGGTATGACGGCGCTGAAGTGTTATGATGCAGAGAGAACAATTAAAAAAAAAAAAAAGAAAAAGAAATCTAATTACACAAACAAGCTATTAATTTAAAAAGAAAACAGGGAAAGGGAGAGAGGAGAAAAAAATAACCCAAGCTCTTCCATTCATCCGTCGGATAATGGAATTTGCTTCCTTTCTCCAGCATGTGAATAGCCTAACAAAAACAACTTGAGCTTTATAAATAGCTTTTCATGTCCATTTAATGAAAATGATTTGGGGAAAGAGACGATTGTGCCATCAGTATTCTCCCGAGGAGCTTGGCATGCCGTTGTGTTTAGTTTGAAAGTGTAAATCTCTTTTGTTCCAATAATATATGGCGTTAGCTGCTTGTCCTCAGTCTTTTTCTGTTAGTTCATTACTACACAATTACCATTCACGCTTCATTAGCATCTCTGTCTCTCTTGGGGAGGTTCCCCCCCCCCCTTTTTTTTTTTTAAAGGCGAAACTCTGCCCTTTTTATCATACAAATGCCATTGGGAACCAGGCAATGTGCTAATTAGCTGTTACTTTTCATGTCTTCGGCTTGAATTCTCCAATTTTGGAGGGGGGGAGAAGAGATTAATATAAAAAGATGAATACTGATTGATCAAAACTGCATCTGAAGAGGAGCGGTTTTGTTCAGAATCAGAAAAGTCCTCATTTTCATCTCAAGCATAATAAAGCATCTGAAATTATAAAAGCGCCTGAAAAAAATAATCAAATCCTTCTGAGTGGGAGAGAAAGCTTTTTTATTATACCTCTATCTTAGCCGGTACGCCTCACTTTGCCTTTTCAGGCCAGAGACCTTTGAATCTCCCAACAAAACCAGCCACTATTGATCCATTTTACACGTTTGAATTGATAGATCTAATCCCAACGATCACGGGCTGAAAGGGGGGCGCTTAGTTAAGCCTAAAGCTCCTTTTCACAGCCCCAGGTTGATGGGTGCCCACCCGAAGGGCAGGGAGGGGGTGGTGGGGTCCAGACCCACTCTGCTCAGTGCTCTGTTTCCCCTCTACAGCCACCTCTGCAGTGGTCCCCATCCCCGGCACCTTCTCCTGGCCGCTGGCCGCCCGCGGCAAGCCCCGCCGTGGCATGCTACGTCGCGCCGTCTTCTCCGATGTGCAACGCAAGGCACTGGAGAAGATGTTCCAGAAGCAGAAGTACATCAGCAAACCCGATAGGAAGAAGTTGGCAGCCAAGCTGGGCCTCAAGGACTCGCAGGTGAGAGGGGCGCTGGGTGGGGAGGGCAGAAGGGGTGCGGGGAGCTGGGGCCTCCATCCCTGAGGTCACCTTGAAAGAAGGGACAGGAGCAGGGAGAACCAGCCCATGACCAAGAGAAAGCCCAAAGCAAGTTACTGGGCTGTGAGCATCCACGGAGTCAAGAAAGTGGCGCAATTCCCAGCTGGGCAAGTAGGTCAGGACAGACCACGGCCTTACTGGCCCCCAGCCCCTCTTTTAGGGTCCTCAAAGTTCAGGTTCTGTGGTTCCTGTTAGCTTCAGTATAGGCATGAGCAAGGTTTCAAGGGTGCAACCAAAAGGCCTTTCTTGGTCCTTATTTTACTGAACTGTTTCATTTCTGGGTGGTTTTCCCCTCTCTAGGTGAAGATCTGGTTCCAGAACAGGAGGATGAAGTGGAGAAACTCGAAAGAAAGAGAGCTCCTCTCTTCTGGTGGCTGCAGAGAACAGACCCTACCCACCAAGTTCAACCCTCACCCAGACCTCAGTGACGTAGGGAAGAAGTGTTCAGGAGAGGAGGAGGAGGAGGAGGAGGTTCCCCCCATGTGCTCACCCAGCCCCCGGCATCCCTTAAACTACCACCAGTCCCCAGAACATCTGCACTTGAGGGACAGACTGGACTCCCAGATGTCTCCTTCTCCATCCCATTCTAGCAGCCCCAGCAAACCTTCAGACTTCTCAGACTCAGAGGAAGAGGATGATGAAGGGGAAGAGGAAGAGGAGGAAATAACAGTCTCTTAGATCACCCTGCCCGCCCCTACCATCACATGGGGACATTGCAAAGATGTAAATAAAACAGAGTGCTATAAATTGAAGAGGTGATGTCCCACCCAAATGTCCACATGCTTTTCCAGTGCAGGTTCTTTATCACATAGCCGCAAGGCTTTCTAGTTATACGTATTCCTTATTTTTCTGTCCCACGTGGAGGTTTTCACATTCATAGCATCTGCTAACCTTTTCATAACTCTCTCTGCTTAACAGTCAACATTTGCTCCATTAGCTACCTTCTGCTGAAAGCATGCAACAGGCAGCTCCTTGCTTTACAGCAGGGAAGAAAGTATAGCCTCTTGAGAAGGAAGCTTTTTGTCTCCCAGATAGGAAAACAACAAAAAATACAATACAGATGCTGTGGCCATTTTTACTACCTTTCAAGGGACTTTCCAGCTACTATTAGGAGTTCAAAACCCTGAAAACTGGTCTGATGTAGCAACCCTTTCCTCCAAAATTAAATAACATTATTGAGGGACACAGACCAAACGCTGCCTCCCTCCTCACCCCAAATAGCACGATACTTGGGCAACAGACCTGTTGAAATCCCTGGAATGACTAAGGTATAATGCAAGTGTGCCTTGTGTAATGGAGACCTTATATATTTATATGTTTTTCATTTTAATTTATGCATCAATATTCTATTAGAAGCACTGCCTAACCCACCTTTTTGCCCACAGGCTTGTGCTTCTTTTCCGCTTTGCTTCTGCTATCCATGATGTGGACAGAGGAAAGTGGATGTGCCTCTTTGACTTTTTTTTTTTTTTTTTGACTGAACTTTGCTGTCTTTGCACAGCTTATATGAACTGTACACTATTTTGTACACTTACTCTGTATGGGTGTTTTATACCAAGGTTATTGTGAATGAATATAACGATGGCTCGGCAAGATTTCTCTCCTTTTTTTAATTAAATGGCAGCTAAACTACAGAAAAATGTAGCTGTTTAATTTTGTAACTTATAAAGAAACGCTTTTATTTTGTATTTTACCATGTACAGACTTTAAATATGTATATATAATAAAGTGAATGATTGCCAAATAAAAAGTAGATTTCCAAGCTTGATCATTCAGTAATACTTGATTCCTGCCTACAGGTTGTTGTAGGTTGCATCTGGGGCCAAACAGAGAAAGAAAGGAGAGGTGCATTTTATCAACAGTATAGCGATTCAATAAGAATTTATCAGCTTCAAATTAAATAGCCTTACAAAAATATCTGCCTGCCTTTTACGTAGGGAGCGACTCAACCAAAGGATTGAAGGTTTTCTGCAGTTACTCCCCTCTAAAGACCTTCTGACTCCACTCCTTCCTTCCAGGTATTGCCCAGGTAGGTCATGGTGGACACATGCCCCACATCAGCCTGTTGAGATACAACAGTTTGTAGACTGGGAGCGTGTGATTGGACTATTCTTATGGGGTAGAGAAATAGAATGAAAGAGGTAGACTTAAGACAAGTCTTCAGCCTTAAGTCCAGTCAAGGATCACTTCTACGATGCAAGGCAAATACATAATTACTTGCGTATTTTTGGTTTAGAAACAAATAAACACTATAGAAATGTCCATGTTTTCCTGCTCGCATACAGGTAGCGGAGTTCTTGTGAAAGAGATTTCATTACAAAGTTAGTTATTTTCCACTCCACAGACTCTGACTAATGCCCACCACTCATGACATGCCAAAACAATGGAAATAAACGCAGCAGACATCACCTGAACACCACCATCCCTTTAAGCTCCACTTCACTACAGCGTCACAGCCACAAGGAAAGGCATGAAAGGGAGAAGAGAATGATTAGATGGAAGAGACCACCAACAATCACCTAGTCCAACTGCCTGCCCGCATCAGGGCTGACCAGAAGTTAAAGCACATTATTCAGGACATCATCCAAATGCCTCTTAAACACTGCCAGGCTTGGGGCATCGACCAACCCCTCTAGGAAGCCTGTTCCAGGTCTCCAGCTACTCTCCAGTTAGATAATTGGACACACCTAATTNGACCAGAAGTTAAAGCACATTATTCAGGACATCATCCAAATGCCTCTTAAACACTGCCAGGCTTGGGGCATCGACCCAACCCCTCTAGGAAGCCTGTTCCAGGTCTCCAGCTACTCTCCAGTTAGATAATTGGACACACCTAATTCAGGACACCTTGTCACTTTAATCATCTTCTGCCCCTTACAGCCAATAGCAACTGATAACATACACCTGAGACAGGGCAGCATTTACCCCACAAAACACTAAAGAAAGTGAAACAGCATAAGGGTTGGTTTGTTTTAAAAAAAATAAAAAAAAAAACCAAACCAAAACTTTTCAAAAAATGCAACCTATCTCCCCAGCATATCTAAAACACCACAAAAATGTGCATTAAGCAGCAACCAGTGCGATCTACCCAACTGCTCATACAGGCTTGAATAAGAGAGCGGTTACGTGCCTCATCAGCGGGGTGTATGCTACAGCATGTGTTGTTTTCCATCCATTGACTCTTTAAATGACAGAGCACCCCGGGACAATTACTTATAAGTCAAGTTTTACTAGTCCAGTATGCATAAGACCATAGTTTGGTAACTTATAAGGACAGACCTAATTCAAACCACATATTTTATTTCAAAATTCATAGGCTACTCCAGAGACCACAGGTCCCACCGCACGGACCGCAATACTCAAGAAAGGAGCGTGTTCAAAACCAGAACAGGTACTGCTTGTACACATTCAGTGTTCAACAGAAGCTACTAATCATCTTACACCCTCTGCTCTTTACAGCTTGTCTGCACTTGGAATGTTACCAAAACCAATTACTTCAGACTATTCCTTTTGGCACGAGGGCTATTACATCTTATTCTGCCAGACAAATAGCCTTTCTAAAGGAAAAATAACCTGGAACTGCCGTTTAACAGGGGAAAACCCTTACCTGAAATGCAACATTTATCAATCTTACTCTTACACACACCCACCTTTAAGGGTCCTTTTCATAGCAAAAAGAACATTGTACGACCACCAAGCACAATTATTTGAGATTCAGGGATACCTTAATACAAAATTAGAGTTGCTTTAGTTTTTTTACTCACCAACAGCTGCGAGACTGCACCCAAAGCTTGCAGAAAAGGAGACTTTTGTGCAAAGGCTTCCATTTTATCCTCTGATGGTGGAGCCAGAGCTCACAGCTACCGTGCGATGGCTCATGCGGGACACCTGTGCCAAGGGAAGTCCTGCAGAAGAGCTACCCTTTCTGAGGTCTTATGTCAGATGCATAGCGTTCGCTTACCCCAAATGGGGAGAGATTCCAGCTGTTTTAGGAGTACCTGATGAGAATCGGGCTTGCTCCTGCTGTGCAGGACACTGGGAGTTCAGCTTGGGTGTATTTCTAAGAGCAAACTGTATCATAATTTGTTGTTAAGATTGTCAGAGGCCACCTTTCCCTGTTTCCTGAAGCTGGCTAATCTTAGTGAGGCCAATACAGGACTGCTGGCCCTGGAAATTATTTTTTAATATATTCATTTTTTATGCAACTCTCCGTGTGCTTTGGGAAAGGAGGAAAGGTGATAAGAAGCCTTCGGAGATGGAAAGATTTCCATATTGACTAGTAGCATCCATAGTTTTTGAAACTCTGGAACAAAGTAGTCCTGGATGTCACACACTCCCATAACAACTGCTGCTTTATGATATTAAAGTGATCTTTTTAAAGACTTGGTGGCCCAGAGTGGTCTTGTATGTCCTTCTTCTCACAGCCAGGATGGAAATATCTGACACTGGGGAACGGGAAAGGCAGAGAGGGGGATTTATCTTTGGTGACTGTGAGCTCAGCGCAGCAAATTCTCAATTATTTTATCCCTTAAGAAACCAGCTGGTTCAACATCTGTGCCTGCTGTAACTCTGATCTCCCCCAGCGTGGGAGAGCGGCTTTTGCACGGGGGAAGAAAAGAAAAGAAATCAGTTTCTCAGGGAGTCTGTGCTGTTGTTACTCACAGAGCTGTACGGCAGCATCCTCCATGCCTGGGATGCGTGGGGCCCCATGGTGGCACCCTTTCAGTCCCCTTGCCCAGCTGAAAAGCTGCTCCGTCAGTGCCCTGCACAAGTGGGGGAGCTGGAAGTGTTTTCACCTGTGCCACAGCCGGGGCAGACAAGAAAGGCAACCTCCATCACCAGGAGCACAGCACCAATACTGCCCTATGCCCATTGAAAAAACACTTATCCATATGTGTAGAAATCATCTAATAAGCCACAAATAGTAACACTACATGCAAGAAAGCGTGTTTATTCTATTGTCTTTCCTAACAACAGTAAGGGACACATCCTTGAGCTTGAGAATGTCACAGTTGAGGCCCCCCCCCAAAAAAAAAATTAAAGAATTAAATCACCTCTTTTGAACAACACCCGTCCTCCAGGGAAGTCTGAACATTACAACCATCTTAAAGAAATAGCTCCCAAGATGTAAGGCCATAGTTTTGAGAAGGAACTGGAAGACTCAGGCTCGTGAAAGGCAGGCAACTGCCAGTGCTAACCCCCATGTGAATTAAAACCAGCCTTCTTTGAAGAAAGACCCAAGTTCATTCCTCAAAAACGCTGATGGCGTTTAAAAATCTTTGCCCAGGAAGATTAAGGTCGAGTTTGACACAATGGCTATGGGCTCTACTATTGTCAAGAGGAACAGGACAGGGTCTCACTCCTGGTCGTCTTTCCTCTTCTTCCCAACCCATGCATGTGCATTGGCACATATCTGGCCCCGAAGTGATCGGTTTGAAGAGCAGAAAACCGAGCAGTTACCTTGATTTGCTCTGATCTCAGCTGGTCTAGCACCTAGAACTGCCCTGCCGGCGCATCAGAAGCATACCTGGCAGAAATGCTCAGCAAGGATGGGAAGGAGGTGTAGAAGATCATCCCTTCTGCCAGCCCTTGGTATTAAACGATCTTAGATGTACATCTCTAGGGCTATTGTATTTGTCAACCAGGATTGAACCTGATCTAAATAAATACAATCCTTCAAATGCCAAAAACCATAACAGCATTGCTTTCCCAACTCACATGACAGATATATAACACCAGGGAAAGCCCAGTAGAGTAGCCAGGACTTCACAGGAGTGCTTTTACTGATCACGCACAAGTGCTAGGTGTGCTGCTTTTACCTAGTTTTACCTCCCTTGTAATCAACAAAGGCTTAAAATACTTCATAGAACAGCCCAGGTTGGAACTGATCTGGAAACATCCTCTGGTCCAATCTGTTGTGGGAAAGAGAGGCTACTTGGAAACTTTTACCCTGTTCAATCACATCTTGAAAAACCTGCAGTGATGGGGACTCTACCGCGTCCCGAGGCAGTTGTTCCAGTGAATGCTTGTTCTCACTGTAAAAAAACGTCTTTCTTATATTGAGATAAAAACCTCTCCTGGTGCAACTTGTTCCCATTGGCCCTTGTGTCTTCCATGTGTGTCCTTGTGAAAAGGAGCCCCCATCCTCTTTGTAGCTGCCCTTTAAGTACTGGAATATCATGATGAGGTCCTCCCCAAGCCTTCTCTTCTCCATGAGCAGACACCTAACTGCTTCAGTCTTTCCTTATGGGGAGGTTCTCTGGCACTTTGATCAACTTTGTGGCCCTCGTTTGGACCCTTTCCAGTCTTTCCACATTATTTGTTAATTGTGGGGACCAGAACTGGTCACAGTACTCCAGGTGGGGCCTGACAAATGCTGAGTGGAATGGTCTTGTCTCTTATCTCTGTTAGCAATGACCCTGTGGATGCAGCCCACGGTCTGATTTGTCTTTGTTGCGCTGCTGACTCATGTTCAGCTTGTTGTCCAGGACCTCCAGGTCCCTTTCAGCAAGGCTGGTCTCCAGCCACACAGGTCCTAAGCTGTACTGGGCTCTTTGGTTATGTCATCCCATTTTGTTGAACTTCACAGTGCTCTTGCTAGCCTGCTCTTCCAGCCTGTCCAGGTCTCTCTGTAAGATGGCTGTCTTTTCTGACGTGTCTACCTCACCACCTAGTTTAGTGTCACCACTTGGTGAGGGGGCTTTCAGGCCCATCAGCCAGAAGACATTGACCAGCATGGAACCCAGTATTGACCCCTGGAGCACCCCACTTGTCACAGGCTGAGTACAACCTATTGACCTCCAGCCTGAGTGCTGTCTGTTAGCCAATTTCCTAATCCATTACCCAACCAGTCTGTATTTTGCCACTTCGTCCAGGAGAGGGCTGTGGGAAACAGTGTCAAATGCTTTGCTGAAGCTCAGGTAAATGCCATCTACTGTGCTCCCCATGTAGACAGAATATGTTATTTTGTCGTAGGAGGTGATCACCTAAATCTGGAGTGATTTGCCTTTGTTAAACCCATGCTGGCTTTTCCCAGTCACCTGCGTTATTTGGTTTGTAATACTTTCTAAGACAACTTGTTCCATTACTTTCCCAGAGACCGAAGTAAGACTAATGGGCCTGCGGTTTCCTGGATCCTCTTTTGGGCTCAGATGGGTTTGACACTTGCCCTTTTCCAGTCACCAGGGATATCCCCTGATCTCCGCAGCTTTTCAAAGATTATAGACGGTGGCCTTGCAACAATGTCAGCCACTTCTCTTAACACCCTGGGGTGGGTTCTGCCCAGGCTGTAGTTTTATGTCAGTTGAACCCTTGCAAGGGGACACAGACCAGCTCTCCCTCCACTACTGGTGGGTTGACATGTAACGTTGTGGTAGCTACGAGGCCGTGAACTGGGGTCCAGCTGCACCAGTAAAGACAGAGGCAAAGATGGTCTTGAGAACCTCTGCCTTGTCAGCATTATTTGTAAGTAGTTTCCCTGCCCTGTTTAGCAAGGGACTTGTGCTTTCCTTGCGCTTCTGCCTACTGCTGAAGAACCTGCTCTTGTTGTTCTTGACATCTTTGGACAATTTCAGTTCTGGCTGAGCCTTAGCCTTCCTGACTGCAGCTCTGCATGCTCCAGTAAGGTTCTTATAGTCCTTGATGGATATTTGGCCACTTTCCCATAGCCAGTATTTGTCTTTTTGTGTGTGTTTAAGCACACCCAAAAGCTAAGCCAAGGTGGTCTCTTGTTCTGCCTTTTTTCTTTCCCTTTGTAGGGGATGGACTGTTCTTGTGCTTCCAGGAAGCTGTTCTTAAGTAACTCCCAGCACTCACATTCTCCTATGCCCTCCACAGGTGCTCCCCATGGACTCGCTCACAGCTGGGCTCTGAGCATATTGGAGCTGGCACTTATGAAATCAAGGGTCTTTGTCCTACCACTTGTCTTCAGTGTGCTTAGAAGGACCTTCAACCCCACAATGTTATGATTGCTGTATCCAAGGCTACCACTGATAGTTAATGTTGGAAAGTAAGTCTTATTGATTCGTGAGCAGTTAATCTAGCAATGTGCTGTTCCTAGTCGGCATGTCCAGCATCTGCAGCAGGAAGCAGTCATCAGTGCCTTCCAGGAACTTGACGGATCACTTGTGCTCTGCTGTGCAGAAATAGATTGATTTATCGGCCAAGACTGATGGCGGGGAGCGGGGGCAGGCAGAGAGCAGGAAGCTGAAAACAGTGGAATAAAGTTGCCAGAAATACTGTTGTTGATGAAGTTTAGTGGCTCGCGCAGACCTGAGCTTACAAGGTTTTTCCTCCCTCACTGGGCTCGGGCTTTCTGTCCTAACATCTGTTTTGCACTGGGTGGTGCTGGTTCCTCATGATCCCAGAAACAAAGGCACTCAGACTCGGTCAAGTATCAAAGTGCTATTTAATAGAGCTAACGCTGTGAGATCATAGAACCACAGAATCTTCATGGTTGGAAAGGACCTTTGAGATCATCGAGTCCAATCATACACACACCAAAAAAAAACCCCACCCCACCAACCTACAATCCCTGCCACTGGAGCATGCCCTGAAGTGCCCAATCTACATGTTTCTTAAACACCTCTAGGGATGGGGACTCAACCCCCTTCCTGGGCAGGCTGTCCCAGTGCCTGACCACTCTTTCAGTAAAGTCATTCCTCCTAATATCTAACCTAAACCTCCCCTGCCGCAGCTTCAGACCATTCCCTCTGGTCCTGTCATTATTCACCTGGGAGAAGAGGCCAACCCCCACCTCTCTCCAACCTCCTTTCAGGGAGTTGTAGAGGGCAATGAGGTCTCCCCTCAGCCTCCTCTTCTCCAAGCTAAACATGCCCAGCTCCCTCAGCCTCTCCTCATACGACTTGGTAAGATGAGAATAACATAGATAATAATTATGTGCCTTTAGAGAGTGGGAACCCTGAGTGGCGTTGCATCAAAGGGGCCTCCAATCCACACACAGCATGCTGGTCACACCTCATCCATAAGTGTGGTTGTTCAAGGTATGAGAGTATTTTTTCTTACAAAACAACTCCAGTCATCATTTCTGCTGTCAAAGGACGTACTTATGAGAACTTCTTGCTGCACAGTTAGATAAAGGCAAGGACACACGGGTGGCTTAATCCCTGTTACCCAGCAGGACCTGCTCTTTTAGAATGAGCTGACGGAGTTTGACCTGTGGATGAGGAATTTGTGCAGCACAACACAGGCCTGAAGGCCAGGCTGGTCTTGCAGCACAGGCCAGCAGAGCACAGGTCTGGGCATATTCAGGTTAGCATGGATCACCAAATCCTTGACGTACAATCGTCTTTCAGTCAGGATTACTACAAAAGCTCACTGAAAGCATCCTCCTCCTCTCTGCCCGTGGATCCCATCTTATGTTAAGGTCCTTCGGACCTCCTAAATGCCCAGCCCCACATGGATTAACTTCTTACAGGAGCAAGAGGAGGAATTACCCATGCTTAGCCAGAGCGTGGTCTCCATGCCTTGTAACTAGGTCTCCTTTAGTCTCCAGCAAAGGAGCAAATCAAAAGTATCTGTGTATCTGAACAACCTGATCTAGTTGAAGATGTCCCTGCTCACCGCAGGGGGTTGGACTAGATGACCTTTAAAGGTCCCTTCCAACCCAAATGATTCTATGATTCTATGATCAAGGAAGGAGAGAAGAACATGTATTTCTTTGTGTGGCTAAGCAAACGGAGGTGTCGATGGGGAAATATTTGCCTGCAGTCAATCCCATTGCCATTGGCAGAGATGGGAGTTGTTCTCAGTTGCTTTGCTCTGCTCTAACCCCTAAAAGTCTTCTCCTGATAAACAAGGAGAGGGTGGGAACGACTGTGGGCTTTTAGGGTCCGTGAGCTCCTCTTCTGCTGACACACCGCAAACATGCCTTATGAAAAGCAACCTCACATGGGTGCTCCCTGTGCCAAGTGGGGGCTATAAACTGTGAAGCAGAAAGAAACTGCTTTATTCACATTAAAAGCTAGAAACGAATGAAGAGTAGGCGTCTCCACACCACAAGCCTTGTTATCACACCTAACATAGAGCTCAATGTCAGAATCATCAGCATCAGTAAAGTGGTAAAATGAGGCTGTGCGCAAAGTGCAGAAGAGAGGATGTGAGCCTGAAGGGCATCAGGAGGTATTTCCTCTCTGGCTCTTGATGTGACACCTTCAAGGTATCAGTGGAAAAGGCTGGTGGAAAGTGAAGGGTTTAAGTACGTGTCACAGGCTGTGGACTGAGCTCATAAAATGACTCCAGGAATTTCCCCTTCGATTGCAGAAAGGAAGTCAGCACCGATCCTATGGCACTGAGAAGTGATAAGGTGGATTCAGGAAGGATATAAAATAGGGTGCCGGACACAGAAAAGCAGGGCAATACAGGTTAAAGAGAAGATGGGGTAAAGGAAAAAAAACGTGAAGATGAGTGTACAAGACAGCGTGCACAAAAAACAACACCATGGGGAAGGGATGGGGAGGCCAAAAAAAGGGAAGAAAGGGAAAAAGAGTTCCTGAGAGATATTAAGCATTTTGGTGCCAGTCCAGTATTGATTCAAACATTGTCCAAGATCAGGGCTGGAGGGTTTTCCAGGGCCAATTCTAAAACGCAAAATTCTGTGAATCAAAGCAAGTTTACAGAACATGGAAAAATCTGCTTGAGCATGTCCAAAACTGTCCTGCCTCTGGAAAACTGCTGTGGAGGGACAGATGAAGACCACATTATGGAAGATCAGCTCTGAGTTACAGTTTGCACGGCTGTGGTATTAAAAGAAAAGTGAAGACTACTTTTAAATTAAACTAACTTGAATGCAGATCAGTTTTCAGCAGAATTTCTTCTCTTTCAAAACTTTTTCTTTCATATAGGTGAATCTGTCCTATCAATATTAATTGTTCAGATCAGTGCGTAGAGGACAAGATAACTACAAGAACTGTCAAAAAAAGCAAAAATATGAACAGAAAATAGTCTCCAAGAAAAGAATTACTACTGTTGAGAATTATCCCTTGCACTTTAAATGCAGAGGTTTTTGGATTTATCCTCTTTGAAAAGCGAGTACTTATTTTTTTTCCAAGTTAGAGCAGAACATTGCTTTGAAAGAAAGGGGAATAGATCCCTATATGCTCTTACTGACCAATGTAACTTTATTACTGCATAATCATAGCGTCTCTATCAAATTGGTGAAGGGGAAATTGTAGTATGTGCAATGTGTAGGTTGCCCAGAGAGGTGGTAGATGGCCCATCCCTGGAAACATTCAAGGCCAGGTTGGACGGGGCTCTGAGCATCTTGATCTAGTTGAAGGTGTCCCTGCTCACTGCAGGGGGGCTGGACTAGATGGCCTTTAAAGGTCCCTTCCAACCCAAACCATTCTACGAAGTTCACTCTGCAAAGCGTGTTCAGAATATGCCTAACGTAGGCTGCCAAGTACCCTTGGGACCAACAGGGACTTCTCTTGAAAAAGCAGCTGGCACCAGCTGGTGTCAGGACACGTCCAGCCTGCTGGCCACATAGGACCGACTGCATAGGACTCAGCTTTATGCAGAGACACTCGACATGGGTAGAGCAGTCTCTTCTTGAGCAGTTCTTCATGGATACTGTGTGCAAACATCAGCTATGGGAGAGAATCACATTGGTGTAGTCCCTCTGCTACATTTCCTCCCCCATGTGGCTAAGGGCTGTGGGCATCTTTTCACGAGTACTTACAAGAAGCCAATAAAAACAAGAACTGAAGTCCGCAATCTTCACATTAAAAAAAAATAAAATTAGAAAACGTTGATTAAGAAGGGACAAAAAGTTCTGGGAAGCCACAAATCTGAATAAATAAGCATCAATTTTATTGAATCATGAATAATTTAAGACTGGTACAATCATCAGCTTTATTCTCCATGACACAGGGGGTGGGGAAGGGAGCGAAACGGGGAGGGTGAGAAAGGGGAGGCATGATCTCAAACAGACCATTCACAAATTCCAATCCTAAATGAGAACTGAAAATTAAATAGGGAGAGGAGCAAATGGAAAACATCATAAACGTACACAAAATACTCAATTCCTAGTTTTTCTCTTTAAAAATGGCTAGAAAAAATTCATCAAAATGCAGCACTTTTAATCAAATATTTACATTTCTATGTTACAATGAAAAAATGTACATCTTATAGAACATATTTCATAAACTGTTCCACTGGAAACGACTAGATCAAAACAGCAACCTTCCATTTAATATCGACAAAGAAAGATATTTTTTTTCTGCTTTGTTTTTCTATTTTTTTTTCTTGAAAGAAAATTGCCACATTTAGACAAGTTTTCATACACGTAATATCGAAGTTAAGCATCAACAATGAAATATCAGTTTGCTTCTTCCAAAATGTACAAAAAGGCTAACCAACCCCCTCCCTCCCCTTCCCCAGATAAACCACATCTCATTTATGGCCTGTATCATTCTTGGCAGTTCTGAAGGAAAGAAAATGGTTTATACTTTCAATTTATAACTCAACGTGAATGTTGCATAGAATCGTGCATTTCTTTCTTGTGGATTTTTTTTTTTTTTTTTTAAACAAGCCAACTTCGTAAGAAAAAAGGCAAAACAACAAAAAAAAAAGGAAGCGTTTTGAAAAAGCCTTAAATGAGAACAAAGTCACTTAAAGAAAGATGAAAAGTCTTGATAAAAACTAAGACGTGTGCACAACAGGTAACCCTGCTTCCCGAAGTTTCAGAAAAGACACCGAATATTGTGATGCTTAGAATGACTAGCCTACTCAAAATTGCCTTGCTCACTGTAATCCAAGCTAGAGTCAAAAAAAGAAAATATTAAGATAAGAGAAATTCCTTCCTGAGCTTAAGCACAGGATTAAAAATGAGAAGAAAAAAAAAAAAATACCCCATTCCCCACAAATAAAACACCATTTTAAACATGTCTTACAGCTCTCAGTTCAAGGTTAACTGAGACGTTTTCTAGGATATTAAGTCCATTTAAAGCCCTAGCCCTGCAACTGGATTTTTTTCTTTACAGGCACATGCTCTATTCTGCATGGATTCAGCTGGGGGATTAGGTACCAAAATTCACAGTAGTAGCAGGTAAAGTCAGTGCTGGGAAGCAGAATTGTCAAGACTACTGGAAAAATTAACCTCTTTCAAACTCATCATCAGCATGCTATGTGTTTGATTCCATACAGATTTATCCCGTTTTTACAGTACCAAGAACAAGATTAGGAACACTGGCTGAATACCCCTTGGTATTTCATTCAGTGAAATAATGAAATAGAGTTCATAAGGTTAAAACAGTAACACCACCAAGCTCTTCCCCCCCTCCCCCCCCCCATTAAAGTATTTAAATTTTTCTTT
>VXBH01007700.1:224417-251471 GCA_013400035.1 Rynchops niger | reverse complement strand
TTTATATTTTTCTTTTGAAATTTGTGTATTTAAAAAAAAAAAAAAAAAGAAAAGTCATCAGCACTTAAAAGTTGTAACAGGAGCAGATTCAAGACCAGCTCAGTAAGACAAAGTACAGTTATGTTACAGAAAGTCATGAGGTATAATAAAACGATCCTCTCAAGCTGAGTCACAGAGCATGAACTTGCCTGTTACATTACTTTAAACCCACAAGCTCTTAAAAAAGTGTTTGTAGTAAGTTCTCTTTCTGTACATTGAGAAAACAGCATATTCCTGTAATTTATTAATGACAGCATTTATTATAGTTGAAAAGCTTCCCCCCCCCGCCTCCTGCACGGATAAAACAGCTCTTCAGTGATTTATTAGCTGCGGATTGATAAGAACCTGAAAAATTATCTCATTTCCCTCCTTTTTTGTCACATTTAAACAAATTCTAGTATCTCATACAAACAATATTCACAGCAACTTACGATATTCCGAGAGATGACTTTAGCCCTGTTTCTTTAAATAAAGACCCATAATATACAGCACTAATTTAATCCAACACAATTAGTACAAAATAAGGCATCGCTTCAAAAGTCAGCACCAAAAGATCGCTGGAAAGGCTAGTACGAACCAATACTGAGGAGCGACGTTTTTGCTGAGGTACAGCTGACGTTGTGGCGATGGTGGTGTAAGCGTTTGCTTCCGTAAAAAGGAAAAGTGCAATTCTTTGGGAGGTGTTCTTGTTCCCCCACAGAAGTACAAGCCTTAACACTGATAGTGTAGGTGTGTGCGTTCAGAGAGGAGGAGAAATAAAACCAGGTTCACAGCTCTGCCAACACTCACAAGCGTGGCCCAGCTGAACTTAAAAGACGCAGTACCTTCCCTCCTTTTCCCCCAGACCCGAATACTGCTAAAACACGACTATATTTAATATATTTTTTTTTCCAATTAAAAAGAAAAGATTCATGGAAGTAAATGTTGTCACCAGAGTAGCAATGGAATTGTCGCAGAGCTGAGTTTTAACTCACCCATTTATGGTTGTGCTGATTGGAACAAAAGACTCTGAACAAAACCCAAAGTGTTTAGAAAACAGCTGTAACGTTTCATGGCAAGAATTAAAAATGGAAAGTCCGATTAATCCCTTTTTCCAGGGGTGTAGCTCACCTCCGTGTACAGGGCTCGCAACGCCTGTGCACTGCCGAAGGTCCTTTGGAGCTGTAGGGCTTCAATGGGCACGGCCCTTTCGCTGGCTTCTGCGGAGGAGGGAAACTCACTCGCGTCAGAGGAAATAAATCGGGTGTAACTGAAGTCAACCGAGTTGGTTACGTGGATGTAAGCGGGAAGAGAATCAGGCCCTGACTAGCAAAGGGCTACCTGGTCTTTCACTTGTAGTAGGATTGATTGTTACACAGTGTTTGAAAAAACCTGATTTGTTCAGACTGTATATATATTTTTATATATTCCTATTTATATATATATCTTTATAAACACATAATGAAAGAAAGCCAAGGTCTCAGACTGGCAAGGAGAGCAGCGCTTTTCTTTTCTATCTTTTTTTTCCTTTTCTCTTTTTTACTATTTATTCAAACTTCCCTGTTTCGCAGCTTTGCCTTTATTGAGTATTATTACCAAGGCAAGCGATATAGTTATAGCACCAGAACTATATGAAGCTGAGTTTAATCCGCAAAGCTGATTGGTAAAAGTCCAGCCCTCACCTAAACACGTTTGGTCAGAAGCAGCATAGGCAAAAATTTCCTCTCCCCTCTCCTTCTGGACAGCACATGGCACAAAGCTGTTCGCTTCTTAGCTGTGAAGTTCCCCCCCTCCCTTTAACTTTTAGTAATGATGATTATTTTTAACATCTTCGGTATCTTAGGCATGAGAGCTTACAGCAACTAAACAGAAGAAAACAAAGGAATAGTGCAGTTCTCATCATCGTCAAAAGAAAAAACAATACAAAGGTTGCTTGGGTTGCCTGCACCCAGGTTCAAGACTGACTCCAAGTGTCTTGTTGTTCTTGCAGCTCTAATACTGAGATCCCAGCCCAGGAACGTGTTCTTTTCACGAGTCTGTGATCAGAGCTCTTGCTAAGCCAGAGAGCAATAATGGAAACGACCTATTTCTATCTGAGGAAGATCACAACGTCGACTCCAGAGATGAATCGAGGATGTCATCATGATGGCTGTTGCTGTTAGAGTCACTGTCGTAACTCTGGGGACTTGAGTAGTTGGCTGCTTCTTGCAGTCTCATTAGCATGTTCATCTGCAAAGGCACAGGAGTTCATGATTATTGGTATTCTGAGGTAGAAAGAACACCAACTCCTTGTGAAAGCTGCAGTGGCATTCACTTTGCCAGTGGGTAACAAAGGAAAGGAAGAGACAACTGGGGTAATTAATACTGAGTCTCTGGAAAGAGATATTAACTGCAGAACACGTCATAGCACCATGCAAGTTAGTCATGGAAAGTATGCTTTTCCAGTAAAGGTGAAAATGAGGAGACTGAAGGGATTAGTCCACTGCTGTACTTGATAGGATTCCACAAGCATCCTACCCCTCTCTTGCTCTGACCCATGGGAATACGGACAGATCAGTCAAAAGAGGCAAATTTGAATGTAATAATATCTAGCCTGATATTTGTAAATGTATATAGGTGCTAGTGAAAGGTGTAACCATGTTCTATACTTCCAACTGTCCAGAAAAATGTACACCTCAACACAACAGATTCAGGGCATTCAGGGTTTGCACAGCAGCTTCCATACCTGTTTCCCATTGGAAGAAAATGCGTATTTAGCGTTACCTTCAAATTCAATTTGTACATTCTATCCAAATACATGTTAGTATTTCCCTATATGCTTGCATGGTATTTCTAATTCATAAATCAGGCACCAGTCATGGAGACTACTAGTTCATATATTCTTTGAAAATCTCAATTTTCATTCGGTGTCAAGCATACAGCTCTAAAAAACACGTGACGTAAAGCAACAAGCCTATATCATGATTGTGGCAAAGCAGGCTAAATGAAAGGGTCCCACTGTGCCGTTCCAGTATGTGTATTTAAGATCACACATTTAGTTCCAGTGTAGAAATAATGCTAATTACACACATCCTCAGTCACTCCTCAAAAAGCGAATCCTCAAAAATATCCTCAACAAGTGAACGTGAAAAGCTTCGGCTGCTGTTTCTTGCAAAACTGCACGGACTTTCTGTGCGAATGCATTCCCCGCGTTGACATGATGACTTTCCCAGAAACATTACCTTCTCATTCTAGAATTTTTAATCGCTTCTCAACTGTTCTTTACTTTTTTCTTCCTGTTTCTAACCCCTAGAAACAAGGGAAATAAAGCGGTTCTGCCGTTTCAAAAATGAGAGCTTACCAAAGGATCTCCTTCAGCATCGCTCACTGGAACCTGTTTGCTGGTCGAGCCTTCCCGTGACATTGAGTAGCCATCAAAGCCCACGTCTTCAGGCCGCAGCTGGAGCAGAGGAGGCCACTCGTGGTGCTGCGGGGTGGCCGCCCAGGGGTAGGTGTCCATCACCCATTTGGCAGGATCCTCCCAGGGCGCTCTCCTCCCATACAACTGGAAAAGCAGAAAAACACGTAACATGTTCTATTAGTCTACCATTTAATTCCGTGCCCATCTAACCAAAATGAATGCGCCATTAGTCTTGGATTGCGGAAAGCACTTGCAAGAAGGGCTGAACACAAACAAGCGAGATTTTCCTTACCCTAACGACATGCCAAGTTTTAGCTATTTTTAATGGCAACTGATTTGGAAGAGGCTGACCACCTCCTCTGAGACTGCAGTGCCCTTCTCTCGGCACCAGTTGAAGAAAGGGAGACCTGAAAATAACCTCACTTGATAAAGTTAACTTAAATAAAGTCAATACACAAAAGAGGCCGTCAATGTTGACATTCGGATCACACCAGCAGCTGCCTTATCTACGTTTGCCGTTGTCAGAAAATCGCCGTCAGTGGAATGTGTAGGAGGAAACGCGAGACCTGTCATCAGGCAATAAGGATGGGTGTCATAGCAAAAGGTTTTCAAGTCAGGGGAATTTCTTTGTACTCAACCAAGAAAAAGCACCAGCAGGATTTGGCTATGTTCGTGTTCCTATTTCAAGTAAGCAAGCTCTATTTCAAAAGCTTTTTCTGTTTTGAACAGTCTGTGTTACTGAATCCCAACGTATTCTTGTTACATTCAGTTAAATTTGCCTTAATTAGATAATAAAATCATTTTAATGCCACGTGACTTTCAGAAGCATAAATACGAATTCAAATGACTATAAAATGTTTATTTCTGCTTAATGAATTTCTGCCTAAACATCCTTCAGTTACTGGAGTTCGTCACTGGTATTTTGTCACTTTAATTCAGAGAACTCTCCCTTTCCTGCACGACGTACGGGGAAACAAAGAAATTCATCGGCTCTCTGACTGATCTAAGACTGTCTCACTTTCCTCATTGCTGTTTCCTCTTGGGGTTTTTGTGGTTCTATGCTTTGCACGCACAAAGTATTAAATTGCTCTAAATACCATCATCGGCTTTATTCTGCAGCAGAATTGAGTGAGTCCCAGCCCAGAGCGGAGGTGCCCAGCAGATGGTGCTACGCAATCTTAAACACAGCCCCTTCCACCACCCAAACACTCGTCACCCTTGAGCTGAACTACATTATTTTCTCAGCATAACGTCTTCAAGCTGTGGTAAAACAGATCTCCTATTTTAATCTCGTGCTTGAATTTACAGCAAGACATGTCAGTTGCTAAGCGGAGAGGATTTTATTTTTCTCATCTTTGTCTTTGCGATCTAGAAGGTCCGAGTGGATCCTAGCTCATTCCTGAAAATTAGCTAATATGTAAAATTCTCATTTCAATACATGAAATGATCACGTATCTTCAGTAAACGGGAGAGTCGAATGACTAACTTCACTATTCCCTTCCACAGCAACCAGTTGTGTCCATCCCTCTCCTGGGCACGTTTTCCAGAGAGCAATCAAGGGGGCAAGAATCCAACAGGTTGCTTCACGAAGCACCACGCAGAGACTGGAGTACGAGTGACAGTGGAAGGAAGCCACAGGGATTTTTTGGGTCCTCTTTTTGCTGGTGCTGCGTTCTGTATCGATCCACCAAACGGGAAGAACTGGGGTTTTATAGAACCCTCTAATTTTCACGTCCCTGTTTTGAAGAACAAAAAACCCTGCAGCTCCAACGGGAGCAATTACTGTAAGGATCCATTTGGCTCGCTTGTCTTTGACCCAAAATAGTTCTCTAAATGAGAAACAGGTACATAAAGTTAATTCAGTTTAGATCCACAGAGATCAGAGTGAAATCAGCAGTCCACCCTTCCCTTCTGGCAGGCAATTTGATGAGAGAAGATGTGTTCTCGGAGGAGCCTTTGTGGGTGTGGGGGACAGAAAATATCCCAAAATGAAACACACATTTCTAGCGTTAGCAAGTTAATTAGCACAACTCTGGCTACTCTTCAACTACTGGAGTCTTATTCTTATCCACAGACTCGAAAAAAAAGAGAGATTCTAGAGTAAATTGATAAATTATTTAAATAGAAATAAATTAGTGGAATTTAGGGAAAGGGGACTGAAGTGGATACAGAATCTACAGTACAAAGAGAGAAACTGAAATCCTTGTACTTGGAACACAAGCCATTCAAATAACCTAAGGAAAGATGCAGATACCGGGAAAAACAAGCAAGCAAAAAGACGGTTTTATTAGTTGTTGTTCTTTCTCTTCATTTCTGTTACTGAATTTTCAATGCTTTCCATACCTACTGATCAGCCGATCGGAGAGTTTCAAAACGCAGCAGAAGGAGCCCAAGCACCACTGTGAGTACCAGTTTTGTCCTTTCCAGGAGAAAACAAAGTCACACACTCTCCTGTCACTTGTTTTAGGTCAAAAAGATTATTGGCTCGCATTACCTTCCTTTATAGGAAGTTTTATGTGAAATGGTTTTCCTGCTCTATTTCTAGCAAAGCTCCTCTGTGTGCGTTGTACTTTAGGACTTATCATGTTCCTCAGCTCTAAGACCGTAACACAATTGTCTCAAAGAAAATGAGGTCTCCAGGCACTGACAGATTTCAAATGGCAAACACAGTTTGCACAAATTCTGACCAAACATAAGAAGAATTCATATATTTCATAGAATTGTACAGAGTTGTTATTTCTATGACAGGGTTGTCTTCTCTCTCTTTGTTAATACCTATAAATCTCTGCTGCAGAGATAGCGAATGAAACCGCGGGTAGTTGTTAACTGGGTGATGTAAAATCTCATTGGTTTCTGGATTTTTTTTAGTACTTCAAGTACCCAGACTGGTGCATTTTCACGAGTTTTCCATTCTCTGCAGAGTACTCCCATGCAGATGAGAGATGAGCTGAACCTCTAATACAGAAAGGGTATGGCACAGAAAAGACACACAACAAACAAGCAAACCAAACCAAAATCCTAGTGTTTTCCACAATAAATCTTTCACACTTTTTTTACATATCTTAATGGCAAGGCAACCTGACGCATACTGCAATGGTGAGCCCTAAGCAGCAGCAGAACGGAGAGAACTGTTTTTCACAAACACGAGGGAGCCATTCTGCAACACAACTGGCTCTCCATGGAGCTCGTACTTGGGAGTTATTTCACGTTTCAGAAAGACTTCAGACACAGAGACATAAGTGGTGGAGAACCTATTACTTCTATAAGTAAAATTTCATCACTGTTAATAATTCTTACTAATAACAAGCAGTGTCTTGCTTCTAGTTTGAATTTTTCTAGTCCAAACTTGTCAAACATCCACCAGACTTTTTTTTTTTTTCCCCTGCAAGACTAAAGCAGAAGACTCCCATAGGCTAAGTAATATTTTAGTTTCCTCTTGAACAAACTGAATAGTTTGAGCTTCTCATCTCTCTCACTGAATAAGGCTTCCTGTATCTTAATGATACCCACCGCTCTTTTCTGAACCCTTCCCGCTTTAGCTTTCTAATAAATCTTTTTACATACAGAAGTACTATTCTCTTCCTACCTCTATCAGATGTAATTACAGTTTATGCCCTCAAAATGGCATTTGTCCTCTCACCAAAACACAAGCTCCCAACGCATTGCCGTAATTTCCTATTCTCCATCTACCTTTAGCCTTTTTTCAATCTTCTGGACTCCCACTGTGATCCAGATTTTTATTTCTGTATGTGGGACCCTGTGTTTAGCTTTCACGCATGCAATGCCCAGAATTTACTGATACTTGATGGCGCTAACTCCAAAACTGTCTTTTGAATGTTATGCTGCCATGCTTATTCTGTGAACAGAAGACTAAAGCATAAAAAAAGGTTGTTTTTCCCATAGCTGCATGGCAAGCCCAAAGCAATCCTCTGTTGGACCCTCCTCCTGATTCCAACGTGCTTTATTGTCATAGAGATGCTAAGAACTGTGTGGTCATGCTTAAAACTATCCAAATTGCTAGAGTATGAATTGATTACTAAGTACAGGCAATCACTGACGATTTCACCGTGGCCTCTGAAAGAATTATGAAGGAATCCACTGAAAAATTCATCCTGTAGACTGAGAAGTAATCAAAATGTCACTGATACTGATCCTGTCGCTCATTAATACGTTTCTCTCCATACACAGCTTGTTCCTCCTCTGTTGAAAGATTTGAATTACAAAGGAACATCCTGCGTAACTAAGTTAATGACCACAAACATGTTTTTCAGATGCGCAGTACAATTTTAAGGTGTGCTTCTGGAACACATTATTGAAAGACATTTGGGTGTCCCCACCCCCTGAAAATGTGAGTAGTTGGGAATCTAAACACTTTAAAAAAAAAAAAAAAAAAAAATCTGGACTTTTAGTGCTTCCACTCCGTATTTCAAAATGGTTTGAAGAGAGCAATTCTGCCTGAAATTAATGACAATTTAGGTTACATTTTCACAGACATGCAGGTATTCAGTGTGCAAAGCTGTATCTACAGAAGATGTTGCCGTTGTTCAGTTTTGGCTGATGCTGTGTTGCCTTTTGAACAGATACCGTTCCAGACTTAGGATTTTTCACTTTCGCCTGCTCACCTGTAGCCCTTCTCTAACTGCCTCCAGAAGATACGGGATGATGGAGTAGTTCCACAAGTCAGTAAACCAAACTCTAGAACCATCTACATCTATCGGACAGGAGAGGAAGAGGCGTGGACCTGGAGAGGGAAATTCAGATATTACACTCAAATCACTATCATGATATGCATCACAATAGGAGCAAACAACAACTCCCAGTTCTCTGGAGAAAGAAGCTGAGAAGGAGAGAACATAAGTAGGTAGCTGGTAAATTGCTCTTCCTGAGAGCTCAAAAATCCTCTGAATCAAATTGACAAACCGTGAAAACAATTAAGCAGATTTCATAACACGGTTTGTAACTCGGACTCAGAAAGAAGTCCTTTTTTCTTAGAAAAAGGGAAAAGAATGGTTTAGAAACTTCTTGTACTGTTTGCCTGAGAGTAGGGCGCCACCTAAAAGCAGGGTTTTAAAGAAACCTTTTTTACCGGATAATAGCACGAGGAAACGTACAAGGATGCACCTGATATACAAGGAAATAAAAGATATATATTTACATATGCCTGGGCACATGGGCAGAGCACTTACCAATAGTAACATCAGAGGAGCTGTGAGCCTCCAAGAATTTGTTGAGATGTTGCCAGACCTTGGGAATCCAATCAATAATTTTAACCAGCTCTGCATTTCTCATCCTGCCACTGATCTCTGTTTCAATTAGTTTTCTTCTCAAGAAGCGGCCGAGAAAGCCTTTGACCGGCTCAGTGTGGTTGGCACATAGCACCCATCTACGGCAGAACAGCAGAAATGTCCATTACTTCTCTTTCATGCTACGGAACATACCTGTTTCTGGGCTAAATTTCTTTTAATATTTATTATCATGATCAAAATGGGTTATCCCGGTCACATATGTTTCTTAGCAAAAATTATTTTGCAATGACGAGTCCACCAGGTGAAACAATTTGTATTGTGCATCGTTTCAGCTTATTTCTCATTCAGTACCTGCTTTGCCTAAGTATTGTCTTATTTAAAATTTGTTAGAAGACCAAATATCTTAACAATCCTCTGCAAAGCAAAAGTTTTACAAATCACAGTCACTTTAATAACAGCATCATAACAAAGCTGCACATGTTAGGGCAGCAACTAGTACGCGAATGGTATTTCTCTCTCAGTTTGCTATTTCAGCTGATAAGAACAATTTCAGATGACTCAGTAGCCGTTTCTCCTTTGCCAGCCCACAAACACAAATGAGAAACATGAATAAACAGTACCTGAAATTATGGTGAAGTTGAAGATTAGGTGTTGAGGAGGTGGCTTGGTTCATTGTGCCAATAATATACGGACTATTAAAAAAAATTCATACAAAAAACAATCAAGCAAATCAAACTCGCAAACTTGGAAAAACAACTTGTTAGTAAGATCTCAGCGTTAAAAAAGGTTATTCCAACCTCTTTGGACAAAGGCGGCTTTGGTGGTTACTTATAACCAAATTCTCTGCTGAGAATCTGACTTCCGAGAACATCAAATTCTGAAAGCAAACCAGAAATCTCAAAGCCGGATCTTTCACTAAAAGTGGGGTTTTAGTACTGAAGATCTACTGCAAGAAGTGCGTGCAAATTACCCAATTCCTCGACTACTTTTTTATTGCTGATTTCAGAGGAATTGATCATTTTATGAAGAAGAAAGCCTCTGAAGTGCTGTCCATAGAATGGAGAGTCCGGTCATCTCATTCCTCTTTACCAAATTAATTTAGAGTTTGGTTTTGTGATCACATTTAGCAAGGGGCAGTGGCCTGACTGCAGTATTGAAACATGGAATGTGTTCTGATGTTATTTCTTTACCATTTGTGGTACTTGCAGTTTAGAAGTCCATTAAAGATCTCTCCTAGGGAGCTAACGTGATGCAAATTATCCAAAATGATTACAAGAGGCATATCCACGGCGTTATTTTCACTGTTACACTGGTCTGCTAGGTTGGACAGGTATTGGCGGAGTTCCTGCAAAGCGTATATAAAGAAAACAAAAAAAAAAAAAAGAAAAGAAGAGGAGAGTTTTCTTCATATTCCTTGAAAATCCATTCAAGATAAATAAGCTACTGGCTTTGTAATGAAATCTAAAGCAAAAGAGCCTGACATCTCACGTTTTCCATGAGAAAACAGAATAATGCGGTTTTCCTTCTCTTTCTTAGGTTATGCGTAAGACTCAAAGACTATGTCAGAAATCCTGCGTGGGATAGGGGCCTAAAGGGGGGTAAGATTTTGTTGTTTGGTTTGTGGTTTTTTTCATTCGTGCTGTCCTAATGTGACACCCAAAGAGACCCGAAATGTATTTTTCTTTCTTTCCGGGAATTTGTACAACTCTCCATACACCAAACCAAACTTTTCATCCCAGCCAGCTTTGGTGTCTCTTCTTGCAATCGTGTGTCTACCGAAACACAGCCGATAACATTAACCTGGATTAAAGCATCCCCTGTCAGGGGCCAAATTCGGATGCCTTCAGTAGCGCCATGAAAGAAGGACTGAAATACTCTCAGCAGCTTTAAAGCATTTATTCCACAGCATGTCTCAAATTATACGAGTGGCCCACAGCCACAATTTCAACCATCCCTTTCCTCCAGAGGAAAGTGTGCCTATGGCCATCAAATATACAGCTTTTTTGCCTTTTTTTTTTTTCCTCCTTTCCTTTAATCTAGACATTCACTGGAGGTATAATTCAGCAAAACTAGCACCATGTAAAAAAAGCGGAGACATGCCTTACCGGCGCAGGAATGTGTCTGGACAACAGTCACCCCGAGCCCGGCACATGCAGACTACAGCCGCTGATACTTGCAGCTGCAGAAACCCTTGACAGCCTAGAGATGCATTTGAGGCTTTTTGGAAAAATGCCCGCGGCGTGCCATAGGGATTGCTTAAGCTGCCGGGAATTTTATACGCAGGTGTTTTAACTTCCTCAGCATTTCTCAGGCTGCTAACCACTTGAAAATCGTGACACCTTTAGGTGTTTAAATACACACCTGGAAGCCTGCTATTTCAGGCCCATAATCAGGTTCTGAAAACCTTAAATATTATTCCCTTCAGAATTAACATAACGCTTTAAGAAAGATAAATTAAAAATCAGCTTTTGATGGATTAATAAAGGAGGAGTCTCTCATTTTTGACATACAGTAACATTAGTTGTGCGAGGATGATTTCCGTTTCCTCACCTTACTGGATTTATGGTCCACGTTGAAGGTTGCAATAATGCCGTCGGCCAACTCCCTGCCCTCTCTAAGGACCATATACTCCGACAGACGGTTCGCTAGGTATGTTTTACCCGTTCCACTGGGGCCAGATAAGATAATCCGTCTATGTTCCATCAGGAGAGAGACGTAACGCTGCAGTATAGGCTTTGGGATCAGCGATTCAAACACCAGACCGTCCAAACTGTTCTCGCAGATACCTGCAACAGGAAAAGGTTCCTCGTTGAGAGGGATTCCCAATTTTTATCCAAAGTTACCTGCATTTTTTAAAAAGGTTTNTTTTTTTTTTTTTTTTTTTTTTTTTTTATTACTGGGTAGTTGTAATGCTGCAAGGCAGTTCCGTTAGTGGAGTTTGAATAAATCAAAATTAGTTGAAATGACTAGACAGTCGTGCCAGAGAACCGAAAAAATGTGATTTTGTGAACGAACCTGGGACCAATAATAGGAGGAGAAAACCCCAAAACAACACTTAGAAACCACAGATTTAGGACCCGACCTGACCAGCCTGTTTCTAACTTTAGAAATAAATCCCTTCCTCACTCTGGCATCCCCTGTGGTCGAGAGGAGCACATATAAAGCTGGTAAACAAGTGCAGGAGTGACCTATGGGCTTAGCCTGGATCATCCTTCAGCCCTCCCAGTTTTCAAGGTACTCGGCTGCATCCTACGGTGTCTAAAGCCCTACGAAAGTTGCCGAACAAATGATTCCAGGCCACATTTTTCACACATAAACCATCCATTTGGCAGTTTTTCGCCATGTACAGTACGCATTCATCCAGAAGTTACTTGTTTACTTTTGAATCACTGGACAAAAAAACCCCAGCTATCATCAACTCCCCCTACTTTCCCAAACGCTTGTAATTAAACTCCTTCTCTGTGTGCTGATAGTTATCTCGTCTAACATAAAACTCCTACTGATAAGCGTTTACGCAATGTCAGCAGTCACTTTAGGCAGAATTGGCTCAGGGAAAATACACAGTGCTTCAAAATAAACAGCAGAAAGGGAAGTTGGCAGATCACACAGAGAAACGCTTGCACCTCAATGGTTACTTGGAATATTAAATATTTATATAGGCAGCTTTATATCTCAAAGGTATATGGAAGCGATTTTCCATAAATTGATTAAATACATTTCTATTTTATTGAAAACTGTTATCACATATAAAGCTTCAAAGTACAAGTCAAGCCAGTGCAAGTTAAGTATACAATCAGATTGCAACTCTATAGATATGGCTAGTCCTTAAGCAATATTTCAATTGGGATTTACTATTGGACAGCTTATTCTAAGTAAGCCGAATACCCTGGGATCATATCAAGCCTCAGTACACTGAGGTATTTATTTCATGGCTTACTTTGTCTTCCCGCCCACTGATTTGCTACCCAAGGTAATCGATTTTTTACACCAATATTCAACAGTCAGACTACTTTCAGACAAATGCCACAGCCAAATTTTGAAGTTGAGCTGCAGAGTGTTTGGCAACACTCTCAAATAGTCTACTGCTGTACACAGATCTACGCTCCAGATTTCACGGGTGTAACTTCGAGCAAGGCAATGTACATTCAAAAAGCTGTCGTTGAGGATTTTCTCCTCAAACCTAGTTTCTTAGTAGTTTTTGTATAAAAACGGTTCCCCGAGAAACCAAATGAGAAACCACAGGATAAATATAAGCATTAAATTCTTATCAGTACGATATAACGGAATTTATGAGAATTCTGAAAACTGTAATTTTGAAAAAAATCCCAATTTTAAGGTGCCCCATGAATTCTGGGATCCCTCTTTACTGGTGCCTAAGGAGGACTCTTCAGCGAGACCAAGCAAGCAAGCCAAGTCAAGAACGTTTTTTGCTCTGCATGAAGGAAGTAACAACTAGAGCTGTTACGAAGAGTTAATGAAATTCTGAGGCTTTATTCACTTGGAAGGTACTTTGCTGCTCAAACAACTCTCCTATGTCCCTTGTGGTGTGAGGTCTTCTCCAAGACAACTCCCTCCAGGCATCAGTTCAAGATACTTGCAGAAAACTGTTGTGTGTGTAATTATTCCTACTGTTACAGGTTGAAAAGTTGCTGAATTTATAGACTTAGCATAATCTAAGTGCTGTCTTTAAAAGGCAGGGACAGGAAAAAAAAGAACCACAACAAAAACTTCTACTCTTCTGAGCTTCTTTACAGCAAGCTTTGATAAAACTGTCATTAGTAACTACAAAAGACACGTCAAGCGTAATTACCTTTGATGGTAACTGAAATAGTGTTGTTTTCTCCAACTAGATAGCCACAGGGCAACAGCTCGGGTGTCTCTGCACTATTAGTGCGTTTGATTTCTCCAATGCTGTAGCCCAGAACACTGTCTGAATTCAGCCCCAGCTGGCTCACGGGATCCACGTGAATGATGTACTCCTAGGGTGAAAAAGGGACAGGAAAGGTGAGGCAGCATTGGAATCTCTGACTTTGTTCTATGCTATAAGAGTAATAATCACAGGAAGTTAAACATGGCTTGGTACCATCAAAATCTAATAGGAGAATTCATGCACGCAGCAAATTGCACTCACTAACCTTAAACAACCGTCTTACGACCCCATCCAGAACATCCCACTTGGTCTTGCCACTGACTCCAATGCAGCCTATGAGGAACGTGCGAGGCCTCGAATCCTAAATGCACAGAAATGTGAATTTAAGTTAATAAATCAATAAATCTTAGCTCTATAAGAACAGACTGAGAGAGTTGGGGTTGTTCAGTCTGGAAAAGAAGGCTCCGAGGAGACCTTATAGTGGCCTACCAGTATCTTAAGGGGGCCTACAAGAAAGCTGGTGAGGGACTTTTTAGGTTGTCGGGTAATGGTAGGACTAGAGGGAAGGGATTAAAACCAGAGATGGGTCGATTCAGACTGGACGTTAGGGAGAAGTTCTTCACCGTGAGGGTGATGAGACACTGGCCCAGGTTGCCCAGAGAGGTGGTGGAAGCCCCATCCCTGGAAGTTTTTAAGGCCAAGCTGGATGGGGCTCTGAGCAACCTGGTCTAGTGGGAGGTGTCCCTGCCCATGGCAGGGGGGTTGTAACTAGATGATCTTTAAGGTCCCTTCCAACCCTAACGATTCTATGATTCTGTAAGTCTGTTTAATGTAATTAAAAAGCTGGCTTCCTCCCCACCCCACCCCCGCCCTTTTATTTTTAAATTATGGTGCATCTTTACAACTCTGTATAGTGAATTCCAAACACTACATGAAACCCTCCTTTTCTACTAAACATTTTCTACAGTGTTGGAGTCACAAATCTAAAGGATACTTAAGTGGTATTGATGTTAAGTAAAACGTACTTATTCATCAATCCATGCCCCATTCCAAAACCTCTGAGAGGATTACAGCTTAGCAAAAAGAGAAAAGACTCTTAAGAAAACTCTAGGTAGAAAAGTTCATGGCATGTTCATTTTTCCATGACTTCACAATCAAGTATGTTGCACTTGCAAGGTTTATCCTATGTACTTCTAGAAATGCTGCCATGGACATAGAAATCTAAATACATATAGAGAAATTATAGATGGTTATATGTATAAATAGTTATATATAGAAAGAGGGGTTTTTTTATATATATATTTATATATAACTTCTTTGTTATGTTTGGTGTATCAGCAAAGGCAGATAAAAAAAGCAGAACACACCTATTTTTCTACTCATAGCTCACTATGAAACATTCATTGAAGAAAAACTAATTTCTATCGTAAGACTTCAACTAAAACATAAGGAATCATTTCCAAGTGGTAACCTTACTGACTGTGAGCACAGTGGAGTCCAATAGAATTAGCAATATAGTTTTACTGTTAATTTGGTTATCCAGGGCTGTCATTTATTAACACAAAATTGGTATTTAATGGAAAGATCTCCCGAGCCAATGTTATTTCTGACTAGTCACATTTTTGCCCCCCCCTTACAAAAGACATCAAGTTATTTCTTGAATAGACTTTTACAGGTACTCATAATGTGAGATAGCAAGGTCAGTGCTTGGTAAAGATTGTGTAGTACATTCACGCATGCGTTATGTTCATGAGGTGGGCTGCAATTTTACAGTATCTGAAATGTATTTGGGTATCTATGATTCTTTCAATTACTTGCAAATGGAGAACATCTGACAGACATCATTCAAAATGAGATACTTGTACCAGAGAGGACAACTTGGAACTAGAACGATAAGGTACAGATCTCCCAGTTTTGATCCATTATGTTTTCCAGAATATTGCTGCTTCTAGCACTCTGGTGTGCCTTGTATCGACACATTGGATCATCTTCATTATTAGTTAAAATGTTATTGAAGTTTAACAGAAAGGCCCAAGAGCTTTGTGCAGCTTCTTAAGATACAAGTCTTAAACAGATGCTGTCCCAAGGTACAGATTAATCTGCCAACCTCCTTGACGCCAAAAGAGTGGCCTGGTTTTCAGACACTACTTAAAGGCTTAAATTGTAACATTATCACCTACACGGCTGACACATGGTCTAGTCTAGCAATCCCGCATTACCAACATGCTTCATGTGCTGATGGCACCAGTAAGAAACCGCAAAATGAAAAGCTACTGTAGGTGACACCATGAGACAACCTGAACTGGCAGTATTGGTTCTGAGCAGTTCCAAGGAAGTGGGAGGGAGCTGAGTGCCTTGGCTATGACTAGTGATACACCAAGGAACTGTTTTGCTGAGAAAATTTTAAAAAGTCTTTTGCAAATAAAAGCCTCCAAATCAAACTGGATTTGAATTCCCTGGCACATTCCAAAGTCACTTATATTTCAGAGCTGGGGACGAAACACAACTCACCTCCTTCCATTTCATTTCATCCTGGAAGTTGACAACTATTTTGACATGCCTGCCTCCTTCTTTCCGGGCAGAGCCATCTCCAGTGTCATCTAACAGCATGTCTGCGAACAGAAAACATCAACAGCTTCACAGCTGGATCTTAATAACAATGAAGACTATTCTGGTTTACACCAATATGCTTACTGTAGTCAAACACAACTCATCTGGGCTTCACATGCCCCGAGGTAAAACACAAGTACCACGTTTACTGACTTCCCTTCCAACTATCAGTATCACTCTTAAAAAGTTAAGGTCATTGAAAATTATTAGTCAGTTACTCTGTATTTTCCTTGCTATGCTATAGCCCCTGGCAAATGTACACCATTAAATGGCTTTCAACATGACTCTTGGCAGCTGAGGTCATAATTGGACAACTCCGATCTAGGGTGTAGCAGACCTATGACGACATTTAAAAAGAAGGCTTTGTGCCAGCTCCTGACATATTTCCACACCTCAACTGTTAATAATTTTCATGCTTTCATTTTTCCATGGCTAACCAAACCAAATCGTCCAAGTGCAGGATAAAACCTGCCCACCGCCTTTCTCATTAAACTCACCGAGACTGGTTGACTCCGTCAGGTTCAAACTGTGTTGAGAGAGACCCACTGAGTGTCTTGGAGAGGATGAAATGGAAACCTGAGACTGAGCCCTGCTACAGCTGCCGTGGTTTTCAGATTTCAGCCGATCATTTTCTGCTTTTAATTTTTCTATCTCACTCTTGAAAAGACAAGTCAGGAATTAGAAGACACAGTGAAAACGTATGCTTGAAAGAGAGCAACATAAGTTGTTTAGCAGAAACAGTTTAGCAGAAATGCCATTTTCATAATAATTTTAATTTCTTGTAATAAATTAATGATTTTAATACTTACAACATCCCTTCCATGAAACTTTTCAAAGCATCCCAGAAAACATAAACATGTGGGAACTCACTAAACACTGAAATGCAGCTACTTTAAGGCAGACAGCATGGGAACATTTCAAGAGGTTGCCAACAGGCAACAAAACGATGTCCTCATAGGTTTCTAGGGTTGAAACAGTTACAGCTGCAGAGCTGACGGCGGCAGAATTGTACCTTTTAATAAAGGTACAAGGTTTAACACTGGCGTAAAGCTAGACACAACTTTTAGTAAGCATTCAAAAACTTCAAATTTACTTTCTTTCAGATCTTCACTGTGTGTGGCAGGGTTGGCCAATCTTTAACGCATCAATATAGACTGCGATATTTGGGGTGGTTATTTCTTACCTGCATTCTGTTCATCGCCTCCCGAAGCTGGTCAAGCTGATGAGCGGAGCTAAGGGCTTCTAGACGAATATCAGTCAACTTCATCTCCTTGTCTCTTAGCTCGTTCCGTAACTGCATGACTGTTTCAGCTTCACTATCAGTGCATTCAGAAATACTGGAGAAGATTGAAAAATAGACATCGAACGAGACCACCTGTTACTTTTCAGATAGTGCTACTCCATCACTTCTTAAGGAAAGAGCAAAAAAAGTGTTTTATTCTGCAGGAAGCAGGCAACAGTTTTGGCTTATTGGATTAGTGATACCATAAATCAGATATTAAATAGGTCACGGAAACTTTAGGGACTAGTGAAATAAATATGTCTGAAGGTTATTTTTCTTTAATCAGCATCTGAAACAGAATTCTGGAAGCCACCTCCTGTTGGATAGTCTTCATTTTCTTCATGGTAGTTGCCATAAAGGAAAACTTCTAAAGCCAAAATCTAAATAAATTAAGGGGGTGCAGGCAGTAACATCAGTTGGTTGGAGATTGATGAGTTTACAGACAGATTTAAAGCTCACCAGGTGTGCACAGCTGGGTTTCCCTGAACTGTTCTGGAGGGCTTTGGAACTCTACACCTATTCAAGCGTGATAAATTCCTGCTCGCTTTAAAGCACTCAAGCTTAAAAAATTTTTGGTGGCATTTTTCTTCCCTCCTCCCACAAAAAAAAAAGATTCTGGGTGAGTAACATTTCAGCACATTCGTAAGTGTATCTATATAAAGATCAACTACACAGCTGCATGCTTTGAGGGAGATTTCATTTAAAATGTCTCTCTCTAAATCAGCTTAATGAGAGATGTTTTCCCCACCGAAAGGCCAGTAAGCCAAAATACACAAGTTTTACTTGTGCTCTTGGCCTTCCCTCTTAAAGAGTATTTACTCTTTTCTCATGTTTAGCTTCTTGGCTTTCATGTCAAGATGAGATGTATGCACGCAGCCTTTTGACTGACGATAGACGAGATCATCGTTTGACAATTTTCTGGCTTTAGATTTCTAAAGCACAATTTGCTGTAGTCACCAGAAACTCACTGAATTAGGTTCAAGAGACTGGAGAAGCTTTAAAAAGAAAAAATCCATGGGGGCTTATCTCCTGCTACAAACATTTCATTGCTATTATATGGCTGGAAACTATTGCTATTGTTTTCACCTCTTCCTGTGAAAACAAGCGATGGGCAGAACTTCAAGTTTGGGTACTTACTCAAATGCATCTGAGCTGAAACCAGGCTGGAAGCTTTGCATGACATTGACAAGGTCATAAGGCTGTCTGGTAATTATATGTTTCACAGTACTGCCTCTTAGAACTTTCTAAATTTACTTATCCTACTCAAGTGACGAAGCTACTGATAGAATTTACAGAAAATCTGTTCTACAAAGTTTTCCAAGCACAGACTAAAATGTGAGTTTAGACTCCAAGCAGTGCGGTAAGGCAATTATTTAACTTTATTTCACAGGTGGCCAAAACGAAGCATCAAGATTGTCTGTGACCTTCCCATGAATGCAAAGTCCTGGCTTTAAAGTCTACATCTCATTCTCATACAAACACAAGCAGAAGGGTATGGTTCGGTCCCACAGGCGAAGCTATACAATAGCTTGCTACTACCCAAAGGAGCACATTTGTTTCTCGCTCCTCTTCCCCAGCCTGCTCCCGGCTCTGCTGCTGTCATGTCCCCACGCTCATCAGAGTCTGTTCAGCCCTCAGCGCTGATCCAACCCAGCAACCGGGGGAAAAACCTGGTCATGTTTCTGCCAAATTATTTTTTCACAGAACATAGCATGTGGCATCGGCTCAACGGAGTTGTCTGAGAAGTAGCAGTGCCAATACAAGGGAAGGACCAGGCAGAGGTGGCTGGGGAGGTACAGAAGAAACAAGGAGCGGATCATCTCCATTCATCAGACACAAGCTGTTAGATGAGTTCAGCCTTATCACTAGACCATGATGTTTGATTTCCAGTAAATCCTTACCTTTAAATTTGTCAACTTAATTGGGAACTCATCATTGCAGATTAGTACAACAGAGAAAACAAAATCCCAGACTGGCCTGGCTTGTTTCATTAACAGCAACGGATCCAATTAACTCTGCACTCCAAGGTCACCCTGGCTATACACACCCTTCATACTCAGTATGTTCTGCTGAGAGAGCACCCCAATGAAATATTAAATTATACTACATGCAGTAACGATGCGGTGATTTTTGGCTTCCTGAACACTAACACAAAGGTACTGTGTTGGGAGTCAGCTTACATATCTTGAATTCCCTGAATATATAAATTCAGCTTTTTTGTTCTCTGCCTGTAATCTCCTTTGACTACAGTAGCTGAAATGGTGATCTTGGCTCGTTCTTTTGCCAGTATGACAGGGTTAGGGACTGTACCCAAAACACAGCCCCGCACTGGGAGATAATGTAAGTGATGCTTGGGAGTAGGACTCATCCGTGTCAACAGACCAGCCCTGATCTACAATCCTGCCTGGCCCACCGTGTCTTCTGCTGTGGCTTCATGGTGAACAGCTGGTTTTATCAGTGCACGTAGCTGAACAGCTCTCAGATTCTTGTAGTGCTTATACAGGTGTGCAGATGCTTAGACAGAGGGGACAGGATGGTGTAGGGTACATTTTGTCTCTGCTTGTTTCTGTCAAGTAGCCTAGAGATGTCCTGTGAAGCTAGCATGGAAAACACTGGATCTCTCCAAAGCATGACAGTTCTCTCTTCCTCTAGGAATGCAGCAAGATGCCTTCCACTCCATTTGCTATTGAAAAATTTAAAAATCACTTACAGAGAATTGGAATGGGAAGCTCTCAGCAATGGTGTGGAAACAGCGGAGTTATGGTGTGGTAGCTTTGGTGAAGAAGGTAACGAAGAATCAGTCATCTCCTCGATATCTGAATGAGAAGATGCTGACTTGGGAGATTTCTTCTTCCCAAAAGCTTGCTTGAAGGAGCTGCGTAACTGCCAAAACAAGACCACAACAGCAGGCACATCATTAAAAATGAAACCAGGCAAAAAAAGTCACAGAGTAAAAACTCTAACATGCAAATACTCCAAAAGATACAGCCATACTCGTATATTTTAACACGGGTAAAAAAGAACAAAAAAAGCTTTATTTCCTTAGCTACTTTATGAGATTAATAAGGTCAATAGGACTGGATATCAGTGCTTCCTAAGATAATGATTTTATAGCAAATTCTGCTCAGTGCAACAAGCCTTACAGCGATGGTGTAGCAACACGCAGCTATAACGTAACGTGGCTCGGCCAAGGTTAATGATGCTGGAACGGTTAGTGATGTAAATGGATGGGTTAGCTTTGTGTCTCATAGTTTAAAGTAGGTCTTCCTTACCTCATTGACCTGCCGGAAGAAGCACAAGCAAGAAGGAAGTGGGGGAAGGAAAAAAGACATGTTTTAACAGATAAAGCCAGTGATAAGGAAAGCTTTGGATTGCTAAGACAAACATGACCAATAATCAACAAAGACCAACAGTTACTTTAAAACTGGAACCCTGTATTTTCCAAACCCAGGTGTTTCAAACAACATCTGGCCATTTTGTGCACAACTTGAGGGAGACACCGGACCCCAATCTCTTAACTATTTAAATTCTATTGTCTCCTTAGCTCAGACAGAATGTTTTGGCTAACAGCCAAGTTAATATTGTGTTTTTCCTTGCAGGAACAGGTATTTCACTAGGTGAAAAAACCCCGAATCTTCTCTACCTACCTGCAACTACAATAACCTTTTTTAATGGGACAGCCACTTTCCAAACAACAAAAAGAATGAACAATCATGCGATTAAACCGATGTCATCCCCAGTGTTCAAGAAACATTTGGACAACACTCTTACATACATGGTTTAACTTTTAGGCTGCCCTGTACTGAGTCAGGGTTTGGACTTGATGGTCCCCAAGGGTCCCTTCCAACTCAGGATACTCTATGAACATTGTTTAATGCTATCGCAAATTACATGTTGTAAGCAGGCTGGCTTAATAGGAGATGGAAGTTATTTTTAAACTAGACAAAGACTCCTACGGTGAGAAATGTTGAAAATCTGGTGTTTCAGCCCTGAATGGACAGCTGCGTTGTTTCTATAAATAACAAAAAGATCATAGCTGAGAAACGTCTCAGTATTTGTGGAAAAAAACATGTGTGAATCAGACTCGACTTATCTATTTGCTTAGTAAATTACTGATGTAATTTTCAATTTTCATTTTACAGAAATGCTGTACTGATTTTTAATAACAACATAAAATACTGTCCTGTTTCTTCTACTTCATGGAAACTCTATTTATTTCTCTTTACAATAAGGAGATGTTTTCCTTAACCCTCTTTAAAAATAGTCATCTGGTGAATAAGTAGTATAGGCTGCCATAGGATAAAATCTACTAGATAACAATAACAAAGAATACGAGCTAAAGTAAGAATTTAAAGTGTTTCTCTTAACTAAGGCTTAATGATTACAAAAGGTTTGTGTCACAAATTAAGAGTCGCTTGCAATTTAATAGTTACAGCAATTTACTTTGTCTATAACTAATGTATAACCCAGCACAAGAAGGATTTGGAGATGACATTGTTTCCATTCAACCACCAATTATTTAAGGGGCAGAGTGGAAAAACTGCTGTTACAAAGGAGCTGGCAAGATACCCAAATGAAACCACTGGGATAAGAGAGAAATAAAACCAAGAACCTTCTCGGGAAGCTGTTTCTTACACTTCAGGAGTTTCATAAACATTTCTGAGAGGACATGGTACAAATACAAAACAGTCTTTTACCAGCTCAAACCACATTTTGTAGCTGTACAGATTTACCAGTACATCCAAAAGATCCACAGAGATTTAAATTCAGTGGGAAGGAAGGGGTGGATTGCTTTACTGGCTACAATAAAGGATCTAGAGACTTTAGTCCAAACTACAACCAGACTAGGTCACACTAAGGTAGTTATGGTCTAATTGAAAATGGGGTTTAATATAATGTACCTTTCCTCCAGTACAGGGTACCTTGTACACAGTACATGATGAGCAAAGAAGGAAAAATGGGAAACGAAAGGTAAGTATTGCAAAATCTTGCAAAATACATGTCCATCACAATAAATTTTTAAAGGTTGGTATTTTTTTGTTGTAGAACTCCACGGTAAAGTTCAAAACAGAGTTTCTAAAGTGTTTAACACGTTCACTCACAAGCCAAAAAGAAAAAAAAACAGTAAGAATGATCTCTCATTGTGGATTTTTTTTACTTTAACGACAGACGTCGATTTCTCCCTAAGGCATTGGACACCATATTACTTTTAGCCAGAATTGATCCTTGACAGCTATTTCTAATTTAAGACTGGCCTGCCTTTTGGCTGTTAAGCTAAAATTCAATCCTAGGCAGAGTCAACACAAGGATATACATCACTTACGACTCAATTAAGCCTTCAAAAGAGAGTTTACACAGGATTTCAACAGCGCGTAGTCCTTGTGCTGACCTGTTGCACGAGGGGAGGAAGGAGGAGCTGAGCGGCTAGATTTCGCCGTGCATGTTCTGACAATTTTACCTCAACCTCACGCAATCTGCTCAAATACACTCACCCAGTTCTTCCTCTTCTTTTTCTTTGAATCACTCTCGATGTTGCTCCCCACGCTCGAGTGACTGGTAGCACTGTTGATACTGGAGACGCTATCCGAAGAGTGCTGCCTTCGGATCCGCAGGTCGGTGGGTTGAGCAGCTCCAGGTCCTGGGTATGAATGGAAGCGGTGTCAAAATTGTGTAAGAAATCTGATATTCGTGTGAATTACTGGGATAAGTAAGGGAAGTGAGATAAGACAGGACTGCATTCAGATTTTACGTCGGAAATCACTGAAAACACCAAAGCCAATAAAGCCAAGTGCCTGACAGCTCCGAAATGGGGATCTCTGCTCCCTCTTGCTTCCCAGGCAACTAGATGGGCGACTTACTAAACGCTTACAGTAAATTCAGCGAGCTCGCACTGAAGGTGTAAAAGCTTTGTTAAAACGCCTTCTCATGTGCCCAACACATCCATTTACTCCTGTAGAACTGATTGCCCTATTTACATGGATACCCATTTCAAACCCCCGCGCGGTACCAAAACAAGCAACTAGAGCCTGGTGATGAGACAAGGCTGATCTCTGATGGTTACATCAGCTATCACCAGGAGGTCTAAAGTCCCAAGAGCGCTGCACAGTTGCTATACGTGGTGCTTGCTTCTCACCTTTGCAGTTGAGCTCAGGTGTGTTGATGACTCCATTGATGGCAGCCTGGGCAGCAGCATTTTGTTTCTTCAGTAGTTCAATAGTCTTCCTTAACTCGTTCAGTTCCGAGTCCTTGAATAAGAAAAAAAAAAAAGCCAAATGGTGATACGTTGGAAAATGCAGACGGTATCTAACCGCTACAAAGAAGCCATATTTCAATCTGAGCATTAATAGCTAGAATGGATAGAGAATTTATGGAATATATATGCACAAGGAGATGAAAAATTAGGTTTGGCATACCGGGGGAAGCACACCCTCAACAGGCTGCAAAATAGCTTGGTTATTATACAAAAGAATGTACATGCTCTGTAACACATAAATAACGCATATTCAAAAGTATACTGCCCAAAACCCCAAAGCTGCCTGTCTTGCAAGGAATTTTCTTGGTGTTTCTCTTGAACATGCACGTGTGGATGCATTGGGAAGAAACCTATCACAAAAATATGCAATACTTAAGACTTGTGTCCAAAGCAAGAATTTATAGTCATAACATAATCAGTTGTCACAACACCCCAGTGAGGAAAAGGAGTATTTTACATCAAATTTTTATTACATTTTAACTCCATCACCACAACTGAGGAAACTAAGGCAAAAGGCGTATGTGATATTCCCCCCCCCAACTACAGAAGGAGCAGGAGCAACAATGCTGGAAAACAGGAGTTACGACTTCCCCCAATACTTTTCAAACTTGCCTTTTGTTCCGCTGTCATTGTCAGGCTCTGCAGTCTGATCGTCATGTTCCCCAGGCTCTGCTCAAATGCCGCCACCAGGTGAGCCTGAAAATTCAACCATAGAGAAGCAGTTTGTTCTCTCCCCGCAAAACAAGCACATTTCTGCGGGTATTTAAAGGGACCACCTCCTGCACTGCACTGTTTGTTGTGTAAACGACACGGAGAAAATACCACTGATTGGAAAAGGTCAAATGAGTAAAACCACATGCTGCCAAAATGTTTGCAAACAAATTACCAGGAACAATTTAACGGTGGAAAATTAGAAATGCCGAAGGTTAACAGACCAATTTCAACGTTTTAGAAAACGACAGCCCTTTCATGTCCACTATGAAATGATGCAGTTTTAGGCTATAAACCTCGCCCTGCTCAGCGGCAGCTGCTACCAAATGCTTTAGAAAACCCAGACGTAGGAGCAATGCTGGGACCCAGCACATCAGTAGGAGCTTTCCTAGAGGTGGCTCCTCAATCAGCTGCTGCATCCACTTCTTTGACACCATGATTTCAATCGCCAGGACAGTTATCTCAGACACACTCTAACACAGCAGCAAAGTGGGATTTTTTTTTTTTTCCACTTTGGAATTCTCATTTATTCTGTAAAACGTGCAATCCTACATCCAGAACACACTCGAGACCAAAACCACCTCCTGAGTCTCTAGGAGTTAAGGTCCTTTGAAGAGCCACATCTCAAATAATCCAGTTTCATGTACTTTTCTCGGCTGTTTAAAGAGAAATGGAAAAGACATTTTGCCACTTTGTTGAAACATAAAGACATACTAGATTCAATTTTTTTTTTTTAAACATCTCACAGATTAAGCTTTTAAGAGACACTTTAGGGAATACACCTTGTCCCCTGAAAGTATTCCTGATACCAAAAAGGCATGGAAGGGCATCCTTGGCTATCTAGCCACATCCCCAATCTATTTATTGCAAGCAATGACATGAAAAGACCTGCTATCATAAAATGTAGAGAGGAAAAAGAGAAAAATCCATCCATATTTCTAAGCATCTCCTGCTGTTCATTTTTGAAATCAGTTTTAGTCTTTAACTTTTTATGTGGGCCATTATTAGCATGTATAAGGTTACTTAGTGACAGTTTTCAGGTACCCTCACACAGTTAAGGTAACCCTTGCCACAAAGCCTTTCACAAAAAGTTTAAATCTTTTCCCAAAGAACGTAAAAAAACCCAAAACATCACTCCTAAGTTTTAGGAGGATACCCCAAAAAGTAAAATAAAGTAGAAAACAGTAAATAAAATAGAAAGCAAGTTTTTAGATAGAGGAAAGCCAGGCAGAAACTTCCCTCCAACTAGATCACTGTTTTCCCTTGTGGATATTTAAGGCAAAAAGATGCTGGAAGTCACAGAGGTGGAGATTCTCACTGTCCTGCCCAACGGGAGAACGCTGAAAGCCAAGTCAGCCAGCTCAGCCCAGAGACGCCTTCTCTGCAGAGAGGGATAAGGCTGGCGACAGGACTACCGCCGCATTGTAGCCAGTCTGCCAGATGCTTTGTCAGCTGGTATATCTGCATCTCACCCAAAGACTTCTCCAATATTTGAGTGCACCTTGCTTGCAACCAAGGTTCACCTGCTCAATATCAACCAGAATTTCCCAGTGCTTGGCCAATTACCCTTTTTTCTTTTCCCACGGAGCACCAAGAACCCCACGCTGATTATATGAAGGACATCAGCTAAGAATTAAAAATGACTGCGCAGTAAAAGGAAGGAAAAGTAGATTGAGAAGATGGAAAGAAGCTTGATAAAAGGGTACTGTGTTTCTAGTGCCATGATATGCCATTGTTTTATAGATATACACATACATATATCTATCCATTTACAGATATACATGTATGTCTACACATATACATCTATATGCAGTTACATATGCCAATGAACAATGGCATAGTTCAATATATATTTGTCTCATTAGCCACAACCATCTACACTAACCAGAACAAATAATATTTCATGTCTCCGTTACAAGTAATTCTATACACACAATGACAAGTCAAATTGTGCAAAATCTTTCCAAGCGGAAAAGGACATTCTCTCCCCTACATATATACAGAATAGCAAAACCTTTCACAGAGCTAAATCCAGACTTATTCATCATCGGTACACAGCTGACTTATCCTAAATAACTGTTCTCACATTTGCAATGAAAACAAACGTGAGCCGTACAATAACACCGGGATGTGCATCTCCCATTCCCATCAGCCCCTATGAAAATAAGCAGAGCCGAGACTGTGAGAAAATAGCAAAAAGTAATTTAAAGCCTCACACTACACATGTTTGAAAATCTAAATGTTTATTTTAAAAACACAGGCTGCAAAGGTGGGGAGGATGAACAGGGAACAGCAAAACCGATATTCAGGAATCCTCAGCAATACTTTGCAAAAGCAAAAAAATAAATAAATGGGGAAGTGGGACCACATGGATTAATAATGGGATAGAAACTCTTAATGCTTTGACCTGAACCTTAACAGAAAGCTGCTCTTTCAAAACCAGCTCAGGCACCTTTAAATTATTCCTATCTGGAAACTGTTCAGTGAACTAGGGAAAAGAGTTATCTTCACTTCCCAGCTGGAGTGAAACCTTCTCAAAATTCTTGCCCTGACAGCACGAGAGGCAGCAAAAGCTGCGGTGTCTATACAGGAAAACTCAGGAAAAAAATTAATAAATTAAATAAACAGATTAATTCAAATTGCCTAAGTTAAAAGCTTTTTTTT
>VXBH01007700.1:187335-224396 GCA_013400035.1 Rynchops niger | reverse complement strand
TTTTTTTTTTTTTTTTTTTTTTTAAGAAAAATAACCTCTTATGTAAAGGAGATGTCCATAAAGCAGTATCTTAACAATCAGCATTTATTAGTCTTAACTTTTTTGGGAACAAACCTGGCATTTTACATGGAAAGAGAGTATGTTCTCTGAAAAGAGGTGGATAGAAAGTGAAATACATTACTAAGATAGTTATAGCAACATTTTGAAACGGACTGTATCTGATGTATGGACAAGTAAGGGGCAGGTCGAAGTCTAAGAAGTTTAAATACCAGGAATAAAAAAAAAAAACCAAAATTTTAGCAAAGCGAATGATGCAAAAATGGAATCTTATCAAAAAATAAACGACACTAACTTTTTTGGGGAAAAAACCCCAAACCAAACCACAAATTACCCCCAAACAAACTATTAAAACCAAACTGTATTAAAAACTATTCTCTGCAAAGAGAGTTGTAGTAACCACGCACAACTTCTCGGGCAAACAAATGGCAGGCGGGGCGGGCACACAGCAGCGTGTGCTACTCACTGCTCTTGGAGACGGGCTACTGACATCTCTGTTGAGCATCAGCCTACTGAGCCTGAACACACAGAATCACAGAACGGTTCTGGTTGGAAGGGACCTTAAAGACCATCTAGTTCCAGCCCCCCTGCCCTGGGCAGGGACACCTCCCACCAGACCAGGTTGCTCCAAGCCCCGTCCAGCCTGGCCTTGGACGCCTCCAGCCACAGCTTCTCTGGGCAACCTGGGCCACGGGCTCACCACCCTCACACTCAAGAATTTCTTCCTAATGTCTAATCTAAATCTGCCCCCTTTCAGTTTGAGGCCGTTACCCCGTGTCCTATCATTATACGCCCTGATAAAGAGTCCCTCCCCATCCTTCCTGTAGCCCGTTTAGGGACTGGAAGGGGCCCTACGGTCTCCTCGGAGCCTTCTCTTCTCCAGGCTGAACATCCCCAAGTCTCTCAGCCTGTCCTCACAGCAGAGGGGCTCCAGCCCTCTAATCATCTCTGTGGCCCTCTGCTGGACCTGTTCCAACAGGTCCTTGCCCTTCTTGTGTTGGGGGCTCCAGAGCTGGACGCAGTACTCCAGGTGGGGTCTCACCAGAGCAGAGCAGAGGGGCAGAATCACCTCCCTCGACCTGCTGCCCACGCTTCTTTTGATGCAGACCATACAAAGAAGAACGTGACAAAACTAAGGCAGAGCTAGATGAGTTGCACAGCTGACGAGTTCTCTGTTTGAAGGATACAAGTTGGTTATTTAACAACATGATTAAAAAAATGTATGCAAGAGGATCTGGTTCTTACTTTCTCACATACAAAAGAAGCCTCTGGATGAAAACCAGCTCATGTATCTGGTCCCCTTTGTATTTGAAAGGCAAACGTAAGATTTAATTTTTGTAAGATTTAAAATTTTTTTTTCTTTTCCTCTTGGGAAAGTGACTGAGCGGTTACATGCAGTCATATCCCTTTTACTTGACTTCCCTATTAACTGTGTTCTTGGTTCTCCTTTTCCATTTTGCATGCTGGATGAGGCGCCGCGATGCCTGCAGTGAACACCACGGTAGATTTCCCTCGAACCCTTCTTGTGATAGGTGTTACTGCTCAGAGGAAAGCTGTCCTTTACTGTGCCAAGTTTCGTGTTCCACCTATTCAGAGAGCTGATGGACAAGAACGTCCTCTTCAGTAGCACGTGCTCTGATGTTTATTCATTCCCAAAAAGTCGGATATCAGTATGACTATATGTATGTCATATGACTACTAGTATGACTAGATTTGATGACTATTCATCTGTATCTTATTTACTCTAGAATTACTTGTTTTTCTAGCAAGCTTCTGTTTTGCAGATTTCTGCTCTCTGTGACTTACAGCACAGAACACACAAATAAACTTGCTCAGGGTCATACATAGTGCTGCCTCAACACCTCCTGGCTTCCAAATCTTTTTTTTTCCCCCCCCAAGTGTTTTACATTACTTACTCATCAAATTCCTCAGAGGAAGCAAGCAGAAGTATTGGCCACGCTGGTAAAAATCAGGTATGTCCACTCTGTCAATTAGTTCCCAGAGCCCCTTATGCCACTGTTACCTACATTAGCCCACATCTTTATGCAATAGCAAAGTATTATGCATTTCAATCCACATTTCCACCAATTTTTATTCCCACCGATTATAACCTTTGTCTGTACCTCATCCCACCCATATAACAGAACAAAAGACTATTTAGAAAAAAGGACACCATCTTCACTGATTTTCTTAAGATCTGAAGACGGTGAAGATTTAAAGCCAAATGAATATTGTAATGCAGTACTTAAAGAAAGGCATAAGATAATTCAGTAGGACAGAGGATGTTGTTTTTGGAAAGGTCCCGCGTGCATGCAGTTATTTTTTTAAACGCATAGGTAATGTGAACAGAATGTTAGCCACATGAAATCTTTTGGTCACTTAGAAAGACTGGGGTGGTAGCTGGTGCATTAAATGCATTCCTTGTTAGCGTTTGTTCTCAGAAATGCACTCACATTGGCAGTCAACTGAGTTGTCAGAGCGGACACTTTTTCTTGGGATGCGTCCAACTCTCTTCGTAGCTTGCGAATCTATATATTGAAAGAGAGCACTTTACTGCACCGTCAAACGGAGAAATAAAATAGCAAGACAAGAAATGCAGAGTGTCTTGACAGAACATTCATGCCTGTCGAACACATTGTGCTCTTACCTCGGACTGGCACTTCTCTTCAGGCTATAAAATAAAAGCAGAGGAAAATATATGAGGATATTACAACATAACCAGCCTGAGAAATGTACCAAATTTTTCAACTTTTTTTTTGCATTTCAAAAACGCTCATGTGAATTCCTTGTTTTGGATTCCCCCACCCATATTAAATCTAAGATAATCTCCTAACTTATTTACTCTTAAGGAAAAAGCAAAAGGCTGCTTGTACAGTACTCCTTCCTGCAGGAAGGAATTTGGGCTCCGCTTCCCAGCCTGTGAGCAGTGCACCTCAGCCTGAACTGTGGAAGGGTGAAGTCCTGGCTCCGTGCATAAGGGACCAGGCAAGGCTCTGAAATTCCCTTCCTCCCATTCCCAGCTCTCCATGGGATGGAGAACACGTTTTCGCATTCCAAAATGACGTGAAAAAAACAATAAGTTACTCCCATTTGGGAGTGCCTAAGCCCTGTGGTGATGAAAAACTGAGGACACACAACCAGCTCTCTGAGGATGCAAAGTGGATGTAGTGACCACCCCTTGTGGTCTTGCATGAAAAAATTGTGGCTGCTATGGCTTGTTTCTAACCAAAGTTATCAGCTAAAGAGTAGTACATGGGAGGAAGTTACACGCTCCACTGTCCTTATGTAAACATGTCCACTACCAGCCACCATGAAAATTATACCCATCAAACCACACTATTAAGAGCCGCTGGTGCTTGGGCAGCAAGCACATAAATCAGAAGCTTAGACAGCAGTTGCTGAGTACTCTCCTTGTGCCTCTCATGGTTATAAACAACAGCCCAGAGGAAAAGGTCTGTTTTCAACCCTTGCAACGTACTGCCTGTTTTGGTTTCATATGGACCTTGCTTGAGGCAAGGTCAATAATTAAAGGCGCTGCTTTTTTTCAAATTACTATAGAATGGTTTAGGTTGGAAGGGACCTTAAAGACCATCCAGTTCCAACCTCCCTGCGATGGGCAGGGACACCTCCCACCAGCCCAGGTTGCTCCAAGCCCCATCCAGCCTGGCCTTGAACCCCTCCAGGGATGGGGCAGCCACAGCTTCTCCAGGCAACCTGTTCCCGTGTCGCACCACCCTCATAACGAAAAATTTCTTCCTGCTATCTAATTTAAATTTCCCCTTTTCCAGTTCGAAGCCATTACACCATAACCTATCACTACATGCCCTTGTAAAAAGTCCCTCTCCGGCTTTCTTGTAGCCCTTATTTTAGGATCAGACAACCTAAATGAGCACATTTGGAGGAAAATATTACTGGCAGAGTGAACAAATGGCTTCTTTAGAATTATTAAAATCTGTGCTTTAAAAAACTTACTCAAACGTCTTTATTAGCAAATCACTAATACAAGGCTGGAATGACTTTATTCAGCACATTTTGGGGTGCTTTACGTAATGAAGTTCAAACCTCCTCAGATCTACCGAGGTCCTTTGTAGCAAAGCCTATTTAGCGTAGCTGTAAAACACTGACTGAATAAATGGCTGCTTTCAGGCCATTAACATCGGTGTTTAATGAGGATACTGCTAAACATCCACAGACATCTTTTTGAACGTGAACACTGATTTCATAGCTAGCATTCAGAACATAACCAAATGAAAATCGCTTTTTTTCTTTCCTCCTTGAACGGCAAAACTAATTAGCACAATAAGACCAGTCGATTCAATAATTTTGATTAGTAAACCCGAATTGTTCCTTTCATTATACTCACTGTTGAATAAATAGATGATGTACTGGATACCAAAGAGAGAGAAGAACCATGCACTAAAGGAAAGAAAATAAACACAATGAATATAAATACAGTAACCACACAGTGGAATCATCACAGATCGTTCATTGCCAGCGACCGGCCTACTGAAGAAATACTTTCACAAATTTCATCATCCGTCATAAACTTAGTTATCTTATTGCACAAATGGACAGTTTGAAGAATGCACAGCCAGGTAATACAATCCGTAAACTGTGATTTGGTCAAGCAGTTTTAACAATTTAATAACACTTGGGTTTGGGGGAAATGAGCTGTGGTCAAGAAGATTAAAAAGAGAAGTTTTGATGAAGATTTGTTCAGAAATAAATATTTCTATGGACAGCTTATCTTAAGCCCCTTGCAAAAGACCTTACTCAAGACAAAAAAACCCCAACAAGTTAACTGAAATGCAGAAGAAATTACAAAAGTAAATCTAAGTACTTCATCTGCAGTTTTAGATGAGATTGAGGGGGCGGGTTGTTTTCTTTAGAGAGCAGACCAAGACAGAGATGTCCCTAAAAGGCCACGACACCCAGCTCCAGCACATAACCAGGTGCTCCAGGAGAAGATGTCGAATACCCAGGGCAGAAACTGTTATCTAATTCTGAGGCTCTGAACTGTCCTCTGAACGCAGCGGCATCTCCTTCTGCTCACTACATCCATCACGGGCATCGATGAGCTGAACATTCCCTACCCCTGCAGGGGTTTTCGGTCTTTCTTTAAAGCAATGACATTTCTTTAAGAAGGCAGAGTTCATTCTCTCATAGAAAAATGACCAGAATGAAAACATGGCTACAAAACCTTTTCTGGAAAAGAATCCGTTTCAAGCAGGTTTTGCATTTAAATATATAGAGTCAGTAAAAGATATACATATACATTGATTCTGAAGGTTGTTACCATCACCCTGGTGTCAGGATTTACATATAACATCATTTTATTTCTGATTATGCTAGTAAATAAAAAATACCCGAAGCTATTCTTTCTGCTACTGAAACATGCAAAATTATATTTCCTTTATTTTTATTTTTAGGAACAATATGCGTTTAACGGAAACTTTCATTCGAACTTCAGGAACTTCACACAAATCATATGAAATCGTGTTAAATCACTTTTTCTTTCATCTAAATCCTCCAGCCAAAAAAAAAAAAAAGAAAAAAAAAGTTTAGAAAAGCTGCCATTTTGCTCTAATTACCTACTGCAATTCTCCTACGTTCATAATAAATGGGTTCTGCTTTCCCATTGACATTATATCCTAAGGCAAGGCTGGAAAGAGAAGTAAACAAAGTCTAAGTTGGCTTCTGGAGGAATCGAAGACAATTTTAAAAAAACCCACAAGAAAGTAAAAAAAAAAAACTCACACCCATTTGCTTTTTCTGGTTAATCATATTTTCAATTAAAATGATCCTTATAGTGAGATGTTAAGGACTGTGCTGCATTAAGAACATAAAAATAACTAGCGTGAATCAGATCTAAGGGCTGTCTAATCATGTGCTCCATCTCTGGCTGCAACCGCAGCGCATGTTTAGGGAAAAGAATGCAAGGAGGAGGCAGATACCCGGTAATTTTTCCCCAGATACACCTTTGCATCTTCTGGGAATCAGAGATGGAAATTCCTGAGACGGAAACTGCAGTCAGCCCATTCTTTTTCCTAGTCGCTGTGACCTCTCTACCCTTAACTCGCTCAACCGCTTCTGAATCCACTGACACATTTTGTAACAAAAAAACCTCTTCTTGTGTTTAGAAATGTAATTCTTTGCAGTTGTTTTAGACCTGCTGCTGAATCGGTCAGTAAGTTCCTTAAGTGTCTCCACACCCCTGTGATAGGAGACGTAATGGATCTCAACCACCTTACATCACTGCAATAAATCTCAACAACCTTTCTGTAATGCCCTAAACTATATACTAACACCTCCCTTCAGTCGTCATTTTTCCAAGCTGAAGATTCCTAATCCCTTTTAACTCTCTTCATATCATGGATGCTATGCACTTAGGATCTCCCTGTCGCTTTTCTTTTTACCTGCATTTTACCCTTCGGACTCCCTTTTTCAAGGCGGAAAGCCCGAAGTGCAGGTCACCATTGGACTCATAGAGAGAATAAATACAATATTCTTTTCTAGTTTGCCTCTCTACACTCTTGCTTTGTGCAGTTTTTACAAGTAGAGATGTATTCAAAAGAGCAACTATATCAACTGGCAGGAAGAGAAACAGATCTCCTCAAAATCAATTGGGACACATGCATTTTTGAGTTAGCACCAGCTGGAAATTTTAAGATCACATCGGGACTTTAAAGGAGGAAAGATGACTCGAAAAAAGGGAAAAAACATCGAACTCTGGGAATCATACTCCTGCCTCGTAAAACATCATCACTGCATCGTTTGAATGTGAATATAATGTGAGATTTCCAGTTTCAAGGACAACTAAGGAGTTAATATTTTTGCGCAATTTCTTTTTAAAGTATCTGCAGATGGCTACTTTAAGGCTATTTAATTAGGAGCCTGAAGGCAGTTATGCTCTTGATGTGATTCCTGTGTTTTGCAGTTAACATGCATCTGCACGCAGGCTACAAACCCAAATTGTTTTGGAGCTATTATTTTAAAGTGCTATAAATGCATATACAAGCATGGATCATTTTTAATGTTAGAAAAGAAACGGTCTAGCCACGATCAACTGTCCGAAGAGGAGAGCGAGCAGCAGGTACTGCTGTCAGTAGTACACAGAGAAATAAAAATTTGTATCCTTACGACAATATATTTAATTTCTTTCTCTCTAGGCAGCACAGCTCCTTGAGAAGACTTATGGGCAGGGAAGTGGGGAAACTGGATAGCCAAGAGACAACTTAAGTTTTAGGCTGCTTTTCTTCCCCCTGAAGTTCTGGCTAGTTTGGAAGCTGGTCCTGCTGGCATCTCCCCAGACCCGAGACTCTTCTGATCAAAAGAATTATGTACTGCAAGGCTGACTACCATTTCAACTTACATCTTGTGCTGTGAGAGAACATGACTGTACTTCGCACATGGAGACAAAATTAAAAAATGATTTTAAGAATAAATCCCGGCCCTGCTTAAACTGGTAAGAAACAAACATCTTGTAATCTTACGTGCTAATAGGTAATTAAGAAGTAGGTTGGTGAGCTTCATTTAAGACCTGGGCTTATGCTTCATTGACGCTGGCTGATTGTGGAAAATCAATTAGTTCATTAACCACAGATTTAGTTTCTATAATACTTTTTGATCTATTCTCTCAGGGTGAAGGGCAATTAGATCCACAGGTTTGAAAGCACAGGACAACATATATGTCAGGCTACCCCTGCCTTCTGTATGGCCAGAGGAGTAACAGAAGACGTTTAACCTGAAGACTATAATACGGAGACTGCACCTAACCATTCATCCCATCTGGTAAAATATTATTATACTTTTAAGCGCCAAAAATTTAGGAAAATCTGAAAGGGACTTCTTCAGCATGTCCACTGCAGGGTCAAATTCCTTCCTCGTATACACGGGTGATCTTTTCCCGCTGCTTTCAAGTCCATAACTTGGTAAAGTTTTCTTGGACTTCTTTTTTATTACTTTTTTTAAATGAATGAAAAGCACTTTGTAGAGCATTTCACCTAACCTCCCTTTTCATTTTCTTTTTTTAAAATGGTTTGGAAAAAAAATGGAATACTTACTAAATATTCTTCCATTCTAGCCTCTCTTCTGGACAAAAAGTTCTAAATTATAAGAGACAGTTTAACCTCCAACATGCCAAAATGGATTTGCTGCAATCTTAAGCGCACTAAAAAGACTACGGTTACAATTTTTTTGCGGATGTCTTCAATAAAACCTGAGTAAGTAAGTTTTGCTGTAGCAGCTCTTTTAGTAAATCATCTAAGTATAGCACAGCTGCAGCGACTGAAATTCCTTCACAGATTATATTAAGGAACTCTTTAGTCATAGAACAGAATTCAGCTGACTAAATACCCAGTGATCTTTGACTGTTCATGATCATCTAGCTTTCTGAGAGCATGGCATAAACAAAGGTTAATTCCTGCAACGACAGTTTTTATCCCTACAGCATTATTCTAACAATTTTCAACCCCTAACGAAGATCCTCAGCCACGGGCCTCTAAAATACAATTAAATGTAATGGAGTTAGATTGGCTAAATTCAATAACGAATTAGTCCTGAATCTTTCCGGAGCCGTATCCGAAACTGATGGGATAACCAGTATCTCCAGGAAGGTACCTTGCAACTCCTAAAGGTCCCTAAAAGCATTCAAGTGGAGTTCTCATGCATGCCTGGCTCTAGGGGAGCAGCAACAACCAGGCGCTGGTATTAACACTCCTGAGTCAGCGCAGGTCTTCAGCAGTGGAGGAAGCAAGTCATCAAAGGCTTGTGCGACCTGTAGTGATGAAGTACTTCATGGCCAACCAAGCTCCCAGTCCTTGCCAGAAAGGAGATTTAAGACTCAACGAGCTAATTCTGAAAGAGCTTCCTATGAACCACTCCCAGAGCTCACCCCACGCTTGACTTTGAGAAGTGCAACCCTCAAGGGTTTTAACGTGTGCTCATAGCTACTCCTGCTGCAGCCATAAAGTTGCTTGATCAGTAGCAAACAAACTAATTATTTACTTATAGGTAAATTACTTTTTTTTCTTATATTTAAATGGGCTTCTTTTATCAGGTATGATTACATATCTGACAAGGAGGAATTAAAGATGATAAGGAATTAAAAAGAAGAGCCTAGATGTTCCGAAGAACTACTCAGATCCCTTCTGTGGAAGCTGCGTGATATCAACCCAGGACATTGAGCAGAAATAAAAAAAGACAATTTGAATACAGATTAAATACTGGAAAAATTAACTGGGATAGAATCAAGAGTCTGGCTGGTATCAGTTTCTTAGATCACAAACAGAAGTGTGAAGGCCCAGGTTCAGGAGAACAGTCCTATTCAAGGCAACGTTTAATATGCTAACCCGAAGCATGAACTAGAGTCATTCTGAAACCACTAATAATTAAGCACAGGATATGTTTAAAACATTTCTTGAACAGCGATGGCCTAGGTACAACACTTAACGTGCTTTCCTTCGTCTGGCTCAGAAGGATCACTGAATGAATATCATCAGAACAATGATGACTAGGACTAAAGTTTTATCTAACACTGAGAGCTCCACACAGAGAGAACTGTGCTCTGAAATGACCCCTACACTGAACTGAAAAGCACCAAATTTATACTTGGTTTACGTGGGAATGCCATTTTCTGATCATCTCCAGAACTTCTTTACTGACCTTCTTCAAAGCCATCACGGAATGAGCCAGACCGGCTCATTGTTCTGCTTTTCTCGTCCAGGGACATTGAGCTGTTCCTGAAGCGGGTATCGCTATAGGGGTCATAAGGACCATCTGCATTGGAAAGGCTGTGGGTCCGTAGCATGGTTGGATTGGACAGGCTCATCTGGGCTGCAGTGGTTGGGCTTGCTATAAAGTGAAGAATAAACACCAATTTATTTGCGCGACCACGAATTTTCATACCTCATTTTTGTGCAACTACCAAAAAGGTTTTGTTTTTTTTTTTTCTTTAAGACACAAATTTTTGATGTCACCTTCTCCAGGCTTCATTATTTTTCTAAATCCAACGAATTCAAATAAGAGGTATGCAAAGCAAGCTAATGAATAAGGAAACCAAGTAAATAAGGTCATTTTAGACACGCGGTGATATGTCTATGCTTCTACAGACAAGCTCAGTCAACTCACTAACACCTTGTAGGCATGAACTAATTAACCCTCATTCAACTTGGAACAGTCCTTCCTCAAAACGGATGAAAATGCCTGAAGGAATTTAAACTAGTATTTTACCTGTATAGCACAGGCTTTGTGAACTATTTCCTTCAAGGCCTGCAAGTTCTCAGAAAATGACATTTTTCTATGTATTTGAGTCACAAATTTTAAGAGCTTCGGTTTCCTAACAGTTGTAGATTTCAGAATTGTTTCCTTCCATTATGAGGTCCTAAGGATTATAAAAATCGATTTTGCCTCAAAAGCCAATACTCTCCCTGCAAGAGCACAAAATGTTTACTCCAGTTTCACATTTTTATTAAAGGGCTTTTGTGCTAAAATTACATCTGCTATTTCCTAAGAACTAGTTGATTTCTGGAAAAAAGAGAACAAAATTTCTGCTCAACTGGCAGGTTCCTCTTGGTGTGCTGCCACCATATATACATATATATACACCATCAACTGATACAGACTACTGTAGAAGATACAATAGTTCAGTTGAAAAATCAACTTTCATATCAATGTTTGATGTTAAATTAAATGCAGTGCCCTCTTGACTCCACTATCTCCAAGCTCTTTTCTTAAGAGCACAGAAAAATACCTTTTTTTTTTTTTTTTTTATTTCCCTGGGGCCAAAGAGCTTTTGAAGCTTATTAATGTAAATAATCTTCAATATTCTCCAGAAAGAGTTAACTTTCTGGGCCTGTGACTACACTTTATTATATTTTTTTTTGGACTATTTATGTACTTTCATGAACTTTCAAGGCAGTTGGTTAGCTGTTGGCAATGTAATTACACTGTGTGTATATTCAGCTGAAGTGCTGTTAAGTGTTGGTTTATTTAAAGCTGTTCATTGTTTCTTTGCAGAACAAAGAGAGATTCTAAAACGTCACTGCTGCAACTCAGGACTGCACTAGAAATAAGTGGCCATGTAAGCTGCTGCAAATCCACACGACAAGAAGTTCACAAGTACAGGCGTAACTATTTCGAGTATTAATTCTTTATCATTCTAGAGAAGATGGAGGGGCTTCTGAAAGTCAAAAAGAAACAGAAAACGTCTGTTTGACATTGTATTTTCCAAATATCACTTAACCTAAAAGGCGACATATATAGTGCTAGGATAGATCTACATCCCTAAACAAATTGCAAAGGCAAGTAAGTAATATTTAATCTTCACACCAGAGATGAGCACTATTAGCACTTTAAATCAGGTCGTTGCAACTGCTGATATAGTCAACCAAAACCTACAATGCTTTATGTATCCTGTCAAGCAACTTTTGTTGTTTCCTTCATTTCAAAAGTGTCTACTTTTATCAAAGTAATTAAGTGAAGGAACAGCCTTTTTCCTGACTTAAAGTTCTGCCTTTTATTATTATTTCAGACTGAGCTTTGTGCAATTTTCCAACAAACCACCTGAAAAATACATACAAAGATAAAATATTTTAGTCTGATGAGACTGGCACGTATGGTAATATGTGTATTAGATGTATATATATACACGTGTAATATTATAATATGTGTAATATAAGTAATATGCTTGGATTTTAAAGCAATATCACTAAACAGGTAGGCAATGTCCTAAAGTCCTTTAAACACACCAATGTGTGATATGAACAAATAGCTCCACTGAATAGCTCACAATTTACATTAAGGCATCTGATTACTCCCAGAAGTATTTTCAAAGATTTACTGCAAGTTTGCCACCTTTGGGCATACAAGATAATAATGCTAATTAGCCCCACTCGTTTCAATGAAAGCGCTTCCTGAGGTTGAACCTGGGACTTGGAGCTGCTGAAAGAAAATTACATTGTGCAATACGCTACTTTCGAGACACTCAATGCATTGCTACGATTATCCAAACAGATAATTATTCACCAAGCTGTGAGAAGTTAAATCTAGTTCCAGAGGGTGATGTTATGCTGGATCCAGATGAAAATGGGGAATTGCCAGCTGTATCCTGAAGCCCTCCTGCTGAATGGGACCGTAGCCATTCTTTCGCATCTTCTTGATTACGGAGCTGGGAGGACGGAGTATACCTGCAAAAACGAAGCAGTTTTTCCAAAATGAACTTCGACATTTATTTAAAATTTCAAAAGAAACAACCATGAAATGTCACAAGACTTGGGGAAGGAGAGAGAGAAAGAAAGATGGAAGAACTCTCATATGAAATTTAAGGATTAATAGGGTGTAAACCCGATACAATTCTGGATTAAGGAGCTGTTCTAAGCTGTTCCTAATTCATTCCACTTCTGTTCAGGAAAAAAAAACCCCAAACCTCCTTTCCTGCAGCTTCAGTAGTAATCAAACCGGTAGTAAACAAAAAGCTACAGATATAAGTTGTATACTGTAGAATAAAATACAGTGCGTGTTATGTATGTATGACTGAAAAATAGACCATAATTTGGAAATCCTTTCCTTCGGTTATGCCAAAATCCTATCGCTATTTTAGTATTTTGTTGCATCGCTAAGCTTACCTGGCTTTTTGTCATTTTACAACCAAATTCAAGTCAACAGAGCCATTATTAGATTTTTTTAAGCAAGTTGTGACCCAATAATTCATATTCCAGAGACATTAATGTAAAGGTCTGTGGAGGTGTATCCCATTTAGTTCAAAACTAATAGCACTAAATCATCATAAAGAAGACTGTGTTTAGCCTTTTCTGAAGGCAAAGAAAATAGCGGAAACATTGTCTACGCCAACATCAATGGCAAAACACCCACCAGCTTCACCTTAAGCAAAGTTTTAAATCTGCTTCTGTATATGCCTAAAGAAGACGTATGTTACCGCTGGTGTTAGGTGAAATACGTGATAAGATATGGGTACCAACAGAAAAAGCATCACGGCAACACTTGTCTGCTGATGGATTTCAGCGTCTCTCTTATGCTACGCCATCTGCTTTTGAGAAAGAGTTGTGAGTTACTAGCTCTCCTCCCAAAAACTAAACACTTGGAGCCTATTATTAGTTGATACTATCTATTTAATTAATTAGATTCCCTCCAACTAAAGTCTATGCAGTAAGATATCACTTATTAAGACTATTTTAAATGAATATGAATGCTAGAATAATTAACGTTGCAAAAACTCAGACGACTTTAAAAAAATGCATTCATTCTTCTGCTTATGCCTCAACACTTCAGCAACAGTCCCTGAGTATCTGCATCTCTTAAACTTTGCACATGTATCAGTCTAAAAAGTCATTTTACTTTAACACACTAAGGATTGGGTTTTTTCCCAGCATTAATACCTACCTCTTCAGCGCTCAAATGCTTCGGTCTTAAAAGAGAGTCTTTACTTATTAGAGACATACTTGAGAACCACAAAAACACTTGGAACGAAATGCCATTTTAGGAAAGGCTTTTAGCACTCGGCTTTATGGGATAAAGCCGCTGTGAAGAACAAAGCGTCCAGGACAGAAAAATCGCAGCTGCAATTTCAAGGCATCAGCTCAGTGATCCTAGAAGCTGCACTACACGCAATTTTCTCAATTGTCTAGGATATCTTCTGTAAATTCTGTAACAAAGCATTTAATTACTACACCTAATGTTGACTATCTTGCTAGAATTGCCGGTATCAATAGAAAAATCTTTTCAGTGTAGTCTTTTTGTGTTATAAACATCATGACCTTACAGATATATAGAAAATTTATGAGAAGACAATTGCCAACAGTTTGTTTGGGGATTTTTTGGTTCTTTTCTACAACAGTAGAATTTCTCTCTAAGAGCCCTATATATTCAGGTATTCTGAAGCAAATACTTTTTTTAAATTAATATGTCCAATCCCATCCTAAAAGGTTTGGCAGGATATTGAAAATCTTTTTTATTTGTGTACCAACACCAGGGTTCCCAGGGGTGAAAATGATCTCAAATCATTCCATGTAATAGCCATAGAAGCTGCAAAATTATTGTTTTCAAGTCAAGCCCAAGGAGCGTTTAGGAGATGCTTTTCAGCAATTCAGACAGCAAAAGCCACAGTTCTTGCTCAAGCGGAGAAGCCACTGGACGAAAAAAAGCACAGTGGTCAATGGTCGTCTTTGAGGATTAAAGAAAGAAAGAGAGGAAGAAAGGAAGAAAGAAAGAAAGAAGGAAGGAATTAATATTGTTGCCACCTCTTGCAAACTGCGACCATCACCACCAGCCACAACAGAGACACAAAGCAAACTCCAAAGCCACAACAAAAGCTGTTAAACCGTGTGGAAACACCAATACCTGAGTCCCTTCTTAGGCAAAGTGTTCCTATCAAGATGTGGGTCGCTGCAGAAAAGTTAAAAGAAAAGAACTTCAGAGAAGAACAAAAGGGAAGGAATAAGATCAGGACGAAGAAGGACGTACAAACATCTGCATCGCCTTTTCAGAGGAAAAGGCGCTGGGGCCTTCCTATGGAAACATGCAAAAACCTCCTTCCCGAGGTGTGGATTTGCACAAACATGCATCTGGTACCATGCCAACGAATCTCATCGGTTCACACCGTGGTTTGGCTATTTCTCCTACCCACAATGAACAAAAATGGCTCTTTAAATGTCAAATGGATGCTTAAAACTACGCTTTTCAGCAGGCATGAGGCAGACTATTTGTGAAAACTGATGAGAATCTTCACGTCCTAACCACCTTCCCGACATCTCTTTCATCAGACACCATTTAGGGAATGCAGCTAATTACAGTTAGGCAGCTGCAATGTATAGCAGTAGAAGTATTGAGCCCAGACTGTCTGAATTTTCAAATCTTAGATGAAATTCCATTAGCAAAGTAAAATGAATCTATTAGCCATCCAAAACCCAAATATTTATGTTTTTACAACTGAGGATCTTGTAACTGGGCAGAGTCTGTTAATTAGTTTTTAAAGAAAATATCCACGTGCTTAAACGAATTAATTTAACAACAATCCTTATAGCTAAATTACAGCGTGGGAGTGACTAAAATTACAGAAGTGAGCTAGAATGTTTAGATTCGGGTAAACTTTTCCCAGCTCTAGCATTCGCCTTTACAAGGATGGATGTACCCAAGTCCCTGCAAAACACTCATGAGCCAAACTGCAATAAAAGACTGACGACACTGAATGACACAGGGACTTCACGACAAAAAGGACAGGCCTGAAAGGCAGTGGGAAAAGCAGCATGCCAGAGGAATGCTGAAATGCTAGTGAGAGTTTAGATTGGTAGACAAAAAAAGGGCAAGATTTTCACATTGCCTTTAGCAAAGAAATGGGGAGGGGCGGGGAAATACCCCCACAAACCAAAAGATGTTCCCAGTAACAAGAGCAACGCCAAAAACATGCCAACTCTGCCGTATGCCATTCTCCAGATTGATTTAGGTAGATAGATGGGGTGTTTGAGGGGACTCTCACTGGCATGTCTTTGTGTCAGTTCACACCTGAACGATGAACACAGCAGAGGACTCAACTGAGCACAGTCCGTCACAAAACAATTTGCTTCACCGAGATGGGCAACAAAACCTACAGCCTTGTCCTGAGACAGCATTACCTGTCCTGTCTCCTGGGCAAAGTATTTCGGCAGAATTTGGGGCTAGCAGCAGGGGAAGAAAGAGGGCTAGAAGAATCAGTCCAACGAGACAGAAAACAAGAGAAGGAATATTAGAATGAAAAGAGGAGAGAACAGAAAGGAGTTATAATAAAAAACAAACAGAAACCCAAACTGTCAGAACATTATATTCAGCGGTTATTTTCCCCATTGAGATGCAGCTACAAAAATTTTGCTACCCAACTACACAATTGGACAGCAGGATATTGCTGATTTCCAAAGCTTGCAGGGGCTTCCAACGCCACAATGCTTGCAGGGGCACTACTGCCCTCTACAAAAGGCCATTCGGAGAGCGTGCACTGCAAGTCATCGTCTGGTATATCCCAATGTTAGCTCAATGTGCCATTGACAGAGCTCTGATGCTAAAAAGCAGTCCCGTTCCCTCCTCCCTGGCCAATCTGTTCCTAGCTCCAATGAATCTAGTACCGATGAATCTCATCATGTAAGCAGCTGGGGAACTGCTCAGTCTGAAATACAATTCAGGTGATCATTTTCCAGTTGGATCCATCTCCCGGTCGGGTTCACTAAGCATTCACATGAATGCCTGTACCGAAACGCTGTAGGAAGCAGCTGGAGATGGGAGAGGGCAGCAGGGAGAGGGTGAGGAGGGATCAAGTGACGAGGGAGACAGGGACTCCTCTTTTCAGCATGACCTCCAGTTTAAAAGCTTGTCAAACGTTACAAAGAATTTTAACAAGGAACAGTTGGCTTCTCAAACCAAAATGGTAACAACACGGGAGGTTTTTTTGAATATCGCTATCAGATCAACTTTGGAAGGACAATATATGATGCAAAATTCCAATATTAGGTATAGTATGGTAGCAGGAAAAGTTGTCACATTGTCTACCACAGCAAATTAAAAACCTCACCTGAACCCATCCTCTTGGTCTGAACTGGGCTCCTTGCCTGGAATGGCTTCTTTGTATGTTCTAGTAATACCATTCAGCATTATCTTGTCAGAAGCACCGCTTGATTTCTACGTGCAGTGCCGGCTACTGCTGCCAGGACTTCATTCGCGTTCGAGATACATACAAGTTTAATGGAAAGGAGAGAAAAACCTACTAACCTTTCAGACAACGTAGTCTTAACGCTGTTGGTTCGGACAAAGGGAGTCAGAGAATCATCTTTAGAGGTTGGAATCAAGCCACTGGAGGAGTTATGGCTCAGCCCACCTCCACTGCTCAGAGAGATGTCAATGGATTCACAGCTGGTATGAAGACTGCTGACAGACTGGTATCCAATGCCATCCTTGCTGACAGCAGAAGAGCTACTTGCGTTGGTACCCCATGTTAAACTGTTGGAAGGAGCTGAGTGTGCTGAACTGGGACTAGAAGCTAGAGGAGACTGGTTCATATCTGTATTTTTACTATACAGAGGGCTGCTGCCCCCACTGCTCAGCATACCACTGCCAGATGGTGAATCAAGGTTACCCTGCTGGTTCATGGTAGCGTGAGGATTGGAGATGACTACTGAGTTTTTCATATTTTCAGCTGTTGTGATGGGAACTTGTTTACTAGGCTTGCCACCGAAAAGTCTGTCAAAAAAGACAACATGAAAAATACATAAAATGTATTATTAAACCCAAGGATATTTTATATCTAGACCACATCTCATCTTAGCTTCAGAAAACAAACATTAAGTAAACGATCCCAGACTGGACATACCCAACTATACATTTATGGATCTCCTTGTGTTCACGCCCCCTTTAATAAAGTCCAGAGACAATTACAATAACTTCAAACCTATCTTAGGAGTTTCTTCTCTGAATCATCAAATACTACTTGCACAAAGCTAAAACACAGCTTCACAGAACTAAACTACAGCCATATTGCCTTCTGCTCCTTAAGGAAAAAGGATACCAGAGAAACATAGCATCAATTAATCTGCAGCATGGAATACCAGAGGTTGAAAGCTTGCTGTCCAGGTAAATTCTGTGCAAATCACCCAACGCTCTGCACAGAAGCAGCATTTGCTGGGATGTAAATGGAAAAATATTGACTGGTCTCAAACGTAGGCTTAACTCATTTCAGGAGCCGAGCTGGCTGGAAACTATTTTTTTGGAGTGTGGAATTTGATTTTACCTGGTTTGGTACCTGGAACTGGCTCAGTAAACGACTAGCTGAGTGCCAGAACACGTGCAAGGGAAACAATCTAAAAGCACGGCTGGAGGAGCATGACTGTCGCTTCTCCAATTTGCACCACTTTTGCAAAAGCGTCTTAGAAGTAAATGTGCTTAAAACCAGATTATCAACCATTCTAAAACCGATGCTCCAAATTCTGAGGGAAGAGTAGCTTCGGACTCCAGCTTCAAACATCCACGCTAAAACATTGCTTCTGTTTCTGACACTGAGCTCCTGTAACTGCCTTCGGAACCTTTGTTTTCCTCAGATGTACCTATCTGGATTTCCCTTTTTCTTATCAACAGTGTGGAGTATTGGGGATGAAATCTTTCAAAGTGGGTATCTTTCTGACTGTAGTCCTCCGAGTAGAACAGCACTTCTTTACTCCTAAAGACTTACGGGTGGGCGTGCACCCAGCAGAACTCTCTCTGCTTTTGAGCACGCCCAGGTTGTTGGTACAACACATGCACACTAAGTCACTTTGTCCAACACTTCCCAGAAACCCAGGCTGTGTCATGTAGCTGGGCACCCTACAGCACACGTGCAGCAAGTGCAGCCATGTCCAGCAGCACTGTACTTCCGCACGGGTGCTACCCGCAGCTCCGGTGTTACCTGTGCAAGATGCCTGGAACGCATCTCAACTGGATTGCTGCTTTGCCACACATGGACAACCCTGCTGGATCAGGCTAAAATGCCAATCTACACCTATCTCATAATCCAGCATTGCTCTGTGTCATGAACCTCTCACCACCTGATGTAGACAGATATTCACAAACCAGCACAGATCTGGCAAACCTGGTTCACCCGGACACCACACCTCGCTGATTAGGAGACACTGACTTAGACAAGTCTGTCTGAATGATAAAACCCATCCCAACAGGGATTTAGAGACACTTAGAGTCTAGGTTTTATTTAATGTTATTGGAGTGGGTATGAAGAAAAACATCAAACCATATTGCAATGATACACGGCCTTCAGCAGCAATACCAGCTTAGGGTATCCCTGCTCCTATGCCATTCCATACCACCTCCTCACTTGTTGGGGGAACTGTACTCTTAGAGATAGGATCCTAGGGCTTAAAAAACCACCAACCACCCACACAACAGTTGTGCAAGCTGTTTTTACACCACACAGTCTTCCCCAAACTGTTTCACAGCACCTCTAATACAACTGAAAGGATGCTCCACTGTGGCACAACCAAAAGCATGTTGCCGCCAAAGGCAGCGTCTGGTCGAACCACAACCTCGTAACAAACAGCTTCAGAAGAGGATGCGGTCTGGAGAACATTCCTTTCAGTCCAGAGAACCCAGCAAGACAGTCACGTCAACACCGAGATTAACTCTGGAAGGCCATACCCTAGAAGGAAGGACATCTGTTTACTCCTGTCTACTCTTATTGACAAGGGACTGATATACGTGGGCTGGCACTTGGGTCATGCAGCTCTCCCATTAACAGAAAAGCAGTGTAGGCTCAATTTAATAATAAAATGCATCAAGATAAATGATGGTTTCACTTCAGGGACATGCCGGATACGTAATACAGCAGCTAAAGGCAATACCAAGAGAAGAGAGACCGTGATTGCCCTCATCGCAGAATTAGAGAATTTCAGTTGATGAGAGCATAGAAGTTTTGTATATACACAGACTTACAGGTAAATCTGTATGATTACAAATGTTTCTAATTTATTGTATAATATTAATAATTGGATTCTAATTTATTGTATAATATGAAAAAAGTTACAGGTCAGAGAGGAAATATGTAAAAACCAACGTGTGCAACTCATCTCAACTGACTATGACAATCGAGCTCCAAACCTTCTTAACTGTCATTCTCGAAATCAGCAATAAGCAGACAAGGCCAAATTCAACTCTGACGCTTTTCAGTACCTGACTATTTAGACAGGCCAGTTGAAAATTCAAGAGTGAAACCGTAAATCAAAACGAGGGAATAGTTAAATTGAGCCTCAGTGTCTTCTCTTCCAAGTTTCACGTATTGCTAATGTAGTATTTTAATTACATGGCTAGCAACATGGCTTTCTAGTAATCAAAAAAAAAAAATTCCAATCAAATTTCAAGAATAACGTGCCTGAGGCTTGCGACACTGAAAATCTGCATTTCTCATGCGGTATGCTACAGCAATGAAAGATGTATCAGAAGTTTTCTTTTTAAGTAGTCATTGATGAAAATTAAATATTCCGAAGGATATGGCTTATCTAAAGATAACCGGGAATAAAATAAATGAAATATCTTGAACTATCCTTGCACAGGCTCTTCAAATAAAACCACACATCTAAAAAGAAACAGTTTACAACTTTTCACAGCATTAGCCTAAGCTGCCATCACAGCCATTATGCTCGCACTGGTGCTTCAGATGGAATGTGGCTTTCTCACATCACTGGAAGCAGGATGATGCAGCGTAACTGTATGGGTATTATGGGCACCAAGACAAAATGAAATGCAAAACACCGCCACTTGAAACAGACAAGCTACTCAATGTCAAATTAAACTGAAAAAGAATATTAACGGAACCTTTCACCAATATCAAGGCTTTGATGCGTGCTGCATCAGCAAATTAATTCCTGACCAACCCAACGTTGACGTTAAATAACGTGTGGGGTAGTACTGGAGAAATAGAAGACAAATAAGAATTTTGTTTAAAAAAATATTATTAAAATAAGAAAATTCAACCCCGTTGAGACAGTAATTTTACTTAGGGTTCTTCTACACAGTCGAATAACCTGATGTTATGAGTCTTGTGTGGCCGAATCCACACAACTGAAGGATCGGTTTGGGTTAGGCATGTGAGTCTACGTTTGGCAGGTCAAATTATGCCGTTGTCTTAATGAAAACCCAAAACAACTTTCCTGTCGCCAATTCATAATTTGATCCACCGCTGGAGTATTTCCAGGCTTGTTATGTATACATTGGTGCAAGAACTCTTCAGTAACCTTCACATAAGAAAATTCTTATTCCTGCAATATCTGCACAAATAAAGCCTTTAGGTGTGATTTTTGTAACAGAGACTCGTATTACAATTGACAAACTTTCTGCCAGACAGTTGTTTTTTTCCCAAACGTTAAATTTTTGCCGCTGTCACATGATGTACTGAGTATTTACAACACTGGCCAACCTGTTTATGTGAAATTAAATGTAAAAACAAAGACCTTGATGTAGGACACTAAATAGAAAGTGCTCCACAAAACACAGCCAGGCCTGGCTTGAAGAGTCCTGATCATTCAGCTCCGACTAACATCATTGCACAATTGACAAATTTATTGCCTACCTGCGCAAAGTGGGAGAGGCCACATCAGGGTACTTGGCTCCTTGCTGGTGAGTACTTTGAGCTCCACTAGAAGCAGTCTGTGATGCAGGGTTCACTTTAACAGAATTACATGAGGCCACGCTTTCGTTGTCAGACGAAATCCCTTTCTCTTTATCAGTCTGATTGACTAATCCTGGCAGAGAGTTCCCAAGGATTACCTTGGCAGGCTCTCTCATTTTAGGGACAGGCAACCCGGCTGACTTGCTGCTTATGTTGGAGTCTATGCTACTTGTGCTAGATCTATTCCCAGCTCCACTTCTGCTACTGGATTTACTGGGCCGGGGTAAACTACGATACTGAAGATTAGTTCGGGCGCTAAGTGCTAAGTAGCCATCATCCTGGTTCTGTGAGCCATCAACACTAGTCTTCCGACCAGTGGTCCTACCCATGAGTCCAGATGACTTTGGGATTTTCCCAAGAGTAGCCGATCTACTGGTGATAGTTGCCCCACTGGCAGTGATTATAGTCATGCCTACGGCTGACCCGCTCTGTTTCTTAAATCCAAATGTATTAGCATTAGCAGCAGTTGTTCTAGAGTTACTTGTGGGAAGCTTTTTGGATTCATCACCACTGCTGCGTCCTGCATCTGATGGGGAACGTTTAACATGTCCAGCTTTAGGAGATAGTCTACCCTTTTCTGATACCTTGGCGTCATCAGTTTTCCCTACAAAAATAGAAAAAGAATTCTAATATTTAATGACTTGAAAACATCAAGCAAATGATGAAACTCAAAGCAGCATGAAAAGCAAAAGCGTGTTAGCCACCAGAGTGTGGTTAAAAATTATGATCTAGTCTGCACTGAACGTACATGCCACTCTAGTGAGTTATACATGCAGACTTGCCAGAGAAAGTATGTGGTGTGTTTGCCCTCGAGAATATGAAAAGCAGAACAGTCTTATGTAATAGTGACAGATAAGAAAAAAAAAGTTTCCCTCTGGAACTGCCACAGATTGACCCTTTTTTCTCATTAGATACAAGTAGTGTTAGGCCATTAGTATAATTTTCCTAAAAGGAAAGTTCAAGAAAAGTATCTAACTTCAACTTTTTCATGTACAATCGCGTACACGATCAAGTAAGAGGAGAGGTATTAACTTAAATTACTTGATTATGCAAATTCAATCCATTTTCATTCACACATCTGCAAGTGCTAAAATCACTAATACATTTAGAAGAAAATCCAGAACCGAACAGTGTTTAGTATAAATTAACATGCTAGTTTAGTATGGGGGAAAAAAAAAATAAATCTCCTCAACCACACACACGGTACGTTCTTAATGTTAACCATGATTTCAAAAGCTGAAATTATATTATTTATTCTTCATATGGCAATACTGTGCCCAATAAATAGCTTGGCTTAAGACTAGAGTTGTCACAAAAACAACTTCCGCAGTGTACTAATCCAAAATATGCATTTTAAAATTAACAGAAACAGAAATGTGGACATACGAGATGCTGCATAGGTTAAAACAATACCTAAAAATAAAGACAGGATTACCTGAAGTTCAGGTTCTGCCTCTGGAAAGTATTTAAACTGTTTTCATACCGAACACACTCTTTGGTTTTGTTTATATCTTACACCTTTTCTCACCTGTTCCAGGTGTCTTTAATGTGCCTGAAGTGGTTGAAGGTTTAGTCCTTGGTGTGGTAATGCCAACCTGAGCCGACATGCCCCGTCGCCAGGAGCCCGTCTGCGAAATAACAGTGTTCTTCCTACCAGAAGTGCTTTTATCAGATTCATCCGACACATCAGAGGGATTCCGCCTCCATTTAGATCCTGGCTCCATTTTTATGCCACTATCGGATCCTCCGTCTGATTTTTTGACTTCATCACTGGACCATAAGGAGTTACGCTCGACCTGGGAATGCTTTTCCGCATCAGTCTAGGACAGATAAGGAATTGAAAGACAACCTCAGAGCAAGCCGTTCTTTTGAGAAGCTTCAGCAATGAGAACCATCAAACTGATTAATCAACTCAGCAGCCATCTCTAAGTGGTAATAAACATAACATGCCTTTGATAAAGGAACGTCATAGCAAGAAATGAACCCCGGCAATGACTTTTTTTTTTTTTTTTAACATGCTAGGGAAAAATACAAAAACCATAACAGCCATGCCCCTTAGGACAGAGAAAGAAAAAAAAAAAAAAAAAGAAGAAAAAAAAGCACTTGATTTATAAAGGACATATTCAGCTCCATGACATTTATAATCCTCCATCTCGAATTTCTGACGAACCTTTTTACTGCAATGCCAAAAAACCCTTTCAAACCTGTGCAGCCAGCTTTCCTTTGTTCTTGCTGCTTTCCTGTCTCTTGTCTGGCAATCTGATCTCCAGAGCATGAGGAGGCAGCTTTTTGAACAGATTTGAAGATGTGGAATGCTGTTCATTCTCATCTAACATATTAGGACACCCAAGAGCTGAAGAAAAATGAATCCCCAGCAACTTTCTAACGATACTCAAGACTGACTTAAACTCGTGAATTACCTTAGTTTTTAATTTATATTCAATGCTTACAAACCTATTTTTTCCCTAATCTTTGCACAGACTGATCGTGCTGCCAGGCTTTTGTGGAGAATTTTGCAAAACTCAGTGTCAAATACAGAATTTTCTCATTAGCGAGCCTTTGCCAAATTCTCAGGTAATTGTATTTGGGGTAATTTTATTACTATATATAGAAGATAGATTCCCCATACATTAGCATTTTCTCTTGCTAATGATGACTCTTGCAGAATTCTCCTTCTCCTGTCAAATGCTGTGGATTAATCTGGGCAAATTTTGTAACACCACAACCAACTATTTTGCGATCAGGCACAGTATCCACGTCTTTGACCCTGACCCGGATAAAGAATTCATAGTTGAAGTGTTCTCCCACTATCACAGTACCATGAAAGAGACTGACCATTCAAGACTCGATCGTGAAGCTCCCAAGTAAGAGCTGGCGAATTTTGGTAGGATGCTGAGTGCCATCTCCTCCCTGCAGCCTCAGCAGAAGATGGATGTGCTCAGCACCGTGCAGCAGTTGAACAGTAATATCACTTAAAATAAAATTACTTTAAACACACCCGAGCATTATAAAGCCCACAGCCTTTAACTCCCTCTTGATAATCAGAAAAGCAAAGCTAAGGAAAGGAGGCATGATCGTTTACCACGCTTTCAGCAAAACGCTACATTTTATTTTTAAGTTCTTAAAGTATGTTTCAAGTTTACGACTTACCAGATCACACCATTAATATTAAAGAACCTAGGGGAGGTGTAGTTTAATTTCCTCTCCTTTTTACTGTAATTACTTTTTTTTTTTAAAGCCTGAAAAACTAGTCTCAGCGATCAGTATGTGAAAGCTGACACCACACATCATAATGATCTTTCTTCGGTCACGTGAAACATTTAGGGCCCGGGTTATTTGTCTGTGTATTGAGCCAGTAGACTATGATGCATTTGTTGAATTATGGATTTAGATATTATTTTCTTGTTGCATTTTCCTCGTGCTACGCAAACGATGTTTCCCTGCCTCTCCATTCAAAGACAGCAACTCAGCATAGACTTGAACGAAACGCTGCTCGCTTTTGTATGGCTGCAAGGTTTGGGGATGGCCACCTTTCTACTTATGACCATCAGCAGGCGTGTAATAAACTCACAGGGTGACCGCTTCTATGTCCTGTGTTTCTCTAAAACCATCATTTCATGCAAACGCCTCCTAACTTTGCAGATCTTGGAAGAGAGCACAGGCAAGAAGTATCAAATAATCGACCAACAAAACCACCTCAACACCATCCCTCACGTGCTCTTATTAAAACGTGATTCAAGTACCTTGTCTGGAATATTTACACCGTTAGCATTTGAGACCAAGAAACACACCTACTTGCTGGCAAAGGACTTATTCTCGTTTTGGTTGATTATGAAATACTCCTGTAACTTCTGCTTCCCCCCTCTACACCTGTAGGAATAGTACAATCTGAACACAGAGAACAGCACTACAATTAGTCCTCTGCCTTTGCTCTCTTCCATTTCATTCCACGACTGCGCCCACAGCCCAAGTTTTTCCGTAGCCTTTGAACTGCGGCACATCTCCCCTTGAAGCCCTCTGGCCAGAGGTGTTTCTGTTTAACGGTAAACACTGAGGACAGCACAGAAACATGACTAAGGAATCAAAACCCAAAACACGGTGAAACCTGGCTTCGGGATTGCAGCTGAAACTCCACCCGCCTGAACGGCCCGGGGTGGGTGAAAGTGGAAATACTGTTTGCTGGAGGTCATGGCAAGACACAGCGAGCATGAGCTGGGAGCAAAGCCTGCCCTCCGACTGAGCTGGGAGTAGCGGTAACCACCTGGATTTCTCAATTTACACCTACGGTTCTGTAAATCTACTCACGCGGCTGCGAACAGACCAAACCCACCTTTGCTTCAACGAAACTGAGAATTCATCTTGATGCAACAGCTTAAAGATGCTGGTGTTTTCTATTGAAAAGAATTGTTTCCTTTCCATCTTCTGGTCTTTTTAGCATTATGTATCAAGTTTATTACTTGATCTCTTCCATCTTATTGCAGTTAAATAAGTTATTGTCAAGTGTCCCCCAGGTCTTAATTTCTCCTTAAAATATGTGCCTGACATGCCTTTAAAGGCATACTGTATGCAATGATGTGTTAAAAAGTAACTTATCTATGTCTGTGCCATATAAGGGAAAAATATTAGGGCCCCAAAAGTGGTATAGCTACGTTAAGTCATTTGGTATGTGGCATAATCAGAGCAAGACATGGGACCGTGGTAAGGCAAATTCTGGTTCCGATCACTAGCTTGTTCAGAACCAACCTGTGAACATCTTAGCCGCGCTGTTACAAAAAGGGGCTACAACTACGAATGTCTGTGAAGATGGAGTTAACATCGTATTTAAGTCCTGCTTTTCAAAGGTGGAGAAACTACAGCTTCTGGAGTACGGGGTACTCAGCAGCTCTGAAAATCAATTTCTTAGCAGGGACTTTATTTTTCTACTGCAACTATGTCTTCTTCCTTTGCAGAGATGATTCTGTGTAAGTTACTGATTTTATCAGCAGATGCTGACATGTTTGGGCTCTCTCCCTTTGATGCGGCTGCGTTATTTGTCTGGACTCCCAGTTGCACATGTATTAGCTTCAAGCGCCCTCTTTAATTATCTGAAATCCAACTTCTGTACCACCTTAAAAAGATGTGGCAAAATCACAGCAGCTTAAAAGTTAAGGGCCTACTATGTAGGAGAACCAAAGCAGTGGATACCCTGAGAAGAAAAGTCCACATCCCTTTGCAGACATTTGCCAGTCCTTTGTGGCTCACCACCCAGGGGAACGCAAACCTGGGCACAGGCCGTCAAACAGTACTCCAGGTACGACAGAAAAAATGCACATAATGCGGCGTTCGCTGTGTCATGAGCTCTGAGGACTACTTTGGGCAGCAAAAAACTCAACCCCGCAAGCTACGCATGGTGCCATCACTCCAAGCTATTTTCATTCCCTTGGTTTACAGGATTAGGATATTCTGTTCACATGAAAACGAAGTATTTTATGGATGATAATTTGCAGATAACAGTAATACCTAGAACAAATATTGTCAGCCATGAAAACTGAGGAGATAAGTAGGTCACAGACCTACACATCAAAAAACTGCAAACACAACTTGTACGTCTTGGCGCCCAGCTTCCTCTTCTAACGGCTGCGCCCTACCGTCTGTACAAGCTTCAGCTGCTTTCCTTCTGGTGTATGCCTGCTCTCTCTTGGATGCTGTAATAGTTGTGGAGGAGGAAGAGGAGTTTGTCAACACAGATTTTGATCTCTCAGAGGTGTTTCCAAGAATTTGATCCATTGGAAGATAGAATTCAAATGGGTTTCTTTTTTTTTTTTTTTTCTTAGGTTAACGTTTAGTCACGTCTCCCTTTTTCTTCTGTTTTTTTTCCAACAGTATTACAACATTGAGACAGTAACAATTGTCAAAAAATACTTCTAGTTGTGTATGTTACTCTCTCTGAAAAACACACTTCATAGATCTTAACTCCTCTCAACTTGTATGGGACTTGTATTAGCAGTTTCGAGCACACATGCAATCGCTGATACACAACCAGAGGCTAACTGGAAATCTTTAATGTAGGCTCAAATATGCACTTCGTGGCAAGGGAACAAAGACGAATACATGCTTGCACCATAGTCCTGTAGGCAGCGTAACACTTCACAGCAACCACACGTCTACATTTACACTGATATTAAAACCAGATTTAGGGTCCAGTCATGAAAAGGACTGGAGAAGAATAAAAGAGGAAAGAAACAGAGGAGAAGGTCATACCTACACCCCTCTCCTCTACTGGCTGCAATGCCAAGTCACCCCATCCCAGTTGTTTTGACATAGAACACCCAAGTCCCTCCAGCAGGTGGGTGTACAAAAGAACAAAGCTGGACTCCTCAGCCCCATGCTTTTCCAGACAAAATTCTATACAACTGGGGGGAAAAAAGCAGTTTATATTACCGCACAACTATTTAATATGCAATCTAATCGATGAATGAAAACCCACTGGGTATCTTCACTTGTTTTACTCTCTTTGGATGTGCGGTGTCTGAGCACAAAATGTACACATAAGGCTGCTGATGGACGTAAAATTTATCCTCCTATGAAATGCTGCCAAAAATAGAAAGTCTGCAGTAACATGCAGCCCTGGAAGTTTCAAATAATCTATTTCATTTGCATAGCACACTTATATTTCCAATGGAAGTGTGAATAATCTTTAAACTTTCACGCTGATTAATTAAATTCTATTCTTTAAGAAAAAAAAGTAATACCTTTTCTAGAGCTAAAAAAAATTAAAAATTCCCATCTACTGATGCACGTTTTCTATACAGCAGCACTGCCAGGAAGGCAGAAGCCATTTGTTGCCACACTGCCACAGCAGAGATGCCACGGATTCCACACAGAGAGGAAATATTCATAAATGCCACCTAGGGTAAGGCAGTTGCCACTGCTTGACATTGCCTTTTCAATGATACTTCAATGATACTGAAGGCTGTCTGCGTGTACAAGTTCATCCAACTTAAAACCATTATTCTTATTGCACAGAGAAAAGAGTAACTACCAATATTATTTGACTAAACCAGAAATCTTACCTGTGCATCTAAGTTTTTGCGGGAGGAGGCAGGTGTGTTGGCATAGGAGCTGATAGAGGAGCTAGTGTTAATGTCATCAGTACTGAGATTATCTATGGTGTCACTGATCCCACTGCTGACAGAGCTGCTGTCATCCCAGCTGGAGAAAAAGGACAACAAAGGCAGAAAACAAGGGTCAAAAGACAAAACATCATTCAAAAGGAAAATTATTATTTTTACAAGCCTTATCCTACTTGTGGTTGCGAAAGGAAAACGGTCTGCTCCTTTTCCTAACTTATCACCATTGCACTTCAGGTCTAAATTCATCCAGCTCATTGACCATACGGTTGCCACAAAGCCTAATGAATACCATCATTAAGCCGGTAGCACCAATGATGCAACTCTCAGTGACTCAATCGAAAGTTTGTACGAGTAAACAAACTTTCACGTGACCCCCAAAGTTTATGCCTGCAGTCCCAGAGCAGGGGCAGGCGGTGGTAAGAAGGCATCTCCAGGGAGGCGTAGCACTGACTTGCTGAGCCAAAACGCAGAGATGGCACTTAAACACAAGGAACTTTTGTACCGGGTTGTTACATAGACCTGGGCAACAACCTGGCTCTACCACTGACAGCATCACCAGTATCAGAAATTGTTCGTAATTGAATGTTTAGTTGTTCAACTGGCACAGAACCCTCCTGAGCTGGACCAAACGGCCTTTTCAAGGAGATCTATGAACAGCTTACTATTGAGGACTACCTTCTTCCAGCGTGAGACAGCTTCAACACTTTCTAGTAAATGAGAAACACCCAACTGGAAGTTTAGGACACAGAAAGCACAAACAAAATATGTCCATGCCCGAAGCAATTTGAGTGTTAGAACAGACAGAATCAAAATGATCTAAAAGTCAAGCAGGATGCTCCACTCCTAAAACGCCCTTAAAAATAAGCTGCTTAAGGAAGAGATTTATAAACTGGCTTACAAGTACTCCACCTCCAAGAACAATAAAGCTGGGATTGAAACACTGTCCCACAAGTACCTCTGCGAAGACATTTCAGTCCACTGATGGATAACTACTGCTAGAAATGCATAAATTTCATAGATCGTTTGCAAAAGCTAGTGGCAAGAGCTCATCTCCTGGCAGTTCTCCAGCTATTTAACACCAGAGCCTCAGATTTTGTGAGCTCCGGACTCTCTTCCCTATTCCATTTCTGTTTGCTTTTACAAACCAAGAGACTGCAGTGAGTTTTTTGACTGTAGAGTGGAAGCCATTCACAAATTGGTATACAGGACATTTAATATATGCATTTAAAATTGAATTGCGTGTTATGCAATTGACCTACGTAAAGAAAGGCAATCGATGGTTGCTTTCTTGAATTTTATTCATAGCTTCACCACTGACTTACTATATAGCTTTACTATATAAGCTTTGTCAACTTTGAAAAGAAAAGCATTTCGTTTTTCTCACCTAGCATTACAAAACAGCTACCCGTACAGGTTTTAGCGATGCTTTAATAATTTTGAATTGCTTTTTGCTTACTTGGGAATATTTTGTTCCCCGACATGTACGTGTAAGGCCTTTCAGGGAACCGAGCACAGCAGCACAATTTGCAGAACCCCATGAAGGGCAGTGGCCAAGGGGCAGAAAGGCTTATTGCGGGCAGCTGCCCTCTGCTACCGCTTCGTTCCCGGTTATTCGTTCCCAGTTACGGTCCTCATCAATCTGCCAGCACGGTCATTTGTGCCAGTTTTCCCCCATTATCACTGCAGAGGTGGCCAGCTGGGAAGCTCAGATCAACAGTTTCAGCAAGCCAGATCGATTTTGCCTTCAAGAAATTTGTGCGTGTTGGCAGAGGACAGGGATGGAGAGGGACGGGGAGGGACAGGGACAGGGACAGGCACCGGGACCAACCACCGACCCCTGCTGCAGGCTGCCCTGCGTGGAGCCATGAGGTGGCCCTTCATCTGGTGTCCTTCAACTTACGAAAACACGCTCCTGCCAGTTCTGATCGGCTTCCAGGAGAGCCCCAGCTACAGGCATGGCCCTGACTTCACAGACTTTCCAAGCACTATTTGATAAATCCACAGACACTCCAGCCCTCCTGATCGGAAAGAAACGCTGTAGTCTACAGTGTTGGTGATGCTACAATTTAAAGGAGAGATATAATTTTTTTTTCTAGATTTGCCCTCACCTGAATATTTTTAGAGGAACGCGTTGCAATGCAAAATAGAAGTACATGTTAAAATAAAACTCCATACACCATGTGAGACCCGTTGAGTCCGAGAAAGCCAGACAGATTCTACACAACAGTTTTATTTCCTGTTTTTATTTTCCAAAGTCTTTCTCATCATAACTGAATGAAAGGTGCATTGACCGTAGAAAGAAATCCATGAAATGTAAAGGCGAGGGGGGGAATAAGTCATATTCCGCTCCCTCCCCCACCTAGCATGGAAAAATTGAAAACTTGGAAAAGAATGGAAAGACTTCTTTGAAGCACCCTTTTTTAGAGTAGGCAATTAAATATTATAATGCAAAATATTGAAAGTTATATTACTTCTCCATTTCAGTTTTTAACAACAGGCCCTATAGTTGAAATTTACTTCTATTTCAAAACCTCTAACATAAAGCAATTACAACTCCTACATTTTATAAGTCAACAAATAAGGTTACAAAACAGTTATTAAAATAACCACATAAAAGAATATGCTCCTCAGTTTCCAAAGTTTTGTGTAAGATCTAAAGTCATCTTTTCTATTTCTGAACTTATGATAAAATCCTAGTAAGAATAATATCAGCAATGCTAACGTTTTTCACGTTTAACTATTTAATTTCCTTCTTATGGAGATAGGATAATGGCCAAAACCACCCCACAAAATAGAACAACATTGTTCTGAATGTACAGAAACATTACATTTCCAACCATTTGCCATTCTTAAACTACCACAGGCCTCAGTTCATCAGCATCTAAAGAATGTGTCTAATGTTAATCATAAGTAGTTTTACTGGCATCAACCAGCCCTGTTGACTTCAGTTGGGCAATCTAAGGCATTATGGAAACATTTAAGTGCCCTTCTGAACTGGGACATGTGCCTAAGGACAAAGGTAGAAACATGCACCTGAATACATTGATGGTTGCAGCTTCCTCTGAAGTATATCCTGGGCTTTGAGTCTTTTATGTCTGAAGGAAACTATGAACGACTCAAACTCCGTATTTTCAAGTTTACTGAATTGAAATAGATTAGCCGCTCCGAGCGCCAAAAATAGATGTCTAGTATTTTGTCTGCCAGAAGTTAAGCAACACAGCTTTTGCAGGCACGCTGATAACGCCAAGCGATGGTACCGATGCACTGTTCTGACAAGGGAAGATGCTGTGTCAACTAAAACCAGACACCTCAGGTTTATTTAAAAAAAAAAAACCAAATCACTTCATCGGGGGTGGGGACGGGAGGGGTCAGCCTCTAGCTTGAAGAACACCAGGATGTGAAAGAAGAAAAAACCCGACATCCTTAAGATAATTCAATTTAAAATAATTTTTAAAGCCTACGTAAGCAATTATGGATGCTGCCCTTCTGAGGAACTCCACAGATGGTTTTAACGCCAGTGAGATGCGTGTAGCATTCACTGGACTCTGTAAATAAGATGCCAATGCAAGCAACTTTATGAGCATACGGCATATACTGTTAAAAAGTAATGCAACTGAAGCACATACACTGTTTAACCTGCTGTCAATGGTCCATTACCTTAAGAGCTCGCCACCCCACGAAGCCCATCACACCGTATGTGGTGTAATATATAACAGTATAGGACACGTCACTGCCTGTGAGCATCTGCACGCGGGTGGAGACTCCGGCTTCTCTGAGAGGACAGCATCCGTTAACAAACTGAGGTGTATCTCTTTCACATTGTTCTTGAAACAACCCCAAGCCCTCCACATAAATTAGTTCACTTTTACCTTGATTCAGTGCCTTGAAGGTTAAAGTCAAAAGCAAGGAAGCGGAACGGGGAATCTAACAGCCCTCCTAATTATGGCGTTCTTGGCTCCCAGAGCCACGATAACATCTTTGTAATTTAGCTGGTGCAATTAATAATTTCTGATGTCAGCAAAAGTCTACTCAACCATAACCTGAAGCTGAAATGTTTGGGCTTTCCTTTCTCTATTTGATCGATCACCTGAAACTTTACTTTGATTACTGAAAATTAAAAAAAAAAAAAAAAAAATACCCCCAAAAAGCGTATTATATAGGAAAATCATACAACCACCCACTTAAAACCCATCACCACCATCACTTAAAAACTCCCACAAAGCTGTCTCCTGCTCTCTATGAAACCAAGCACCCTAAGCACCCTCCTCTCCCTCCCCATCTCAGCCTGCTCGCCCTAATGCAACTAACATCGCTCCACTATAGATCGCCCACATGCACCACCACCAGCTCAACTACTCAAAGCTGCTTTTTGAAACAGGTTTGCAAAGAGGCAAGGCTCAGACTTGTATTTTTCCACTGTCTATCAGCACTTTTCCATCTTGCGTAATCATCATCCACGGAATTGGCTCTTCTTTGTCAACTTGGACGGCAAAGGAAACCATCCTGCGATCCTCAGGACAGCCCCCCTCCCTGCAGAAACCATCCCCCTTTGCAAGTCCAAAGCAAAGGAGTCATTAAAAACCTACTAAATAAAGCTATTGTTACAGGCTGAAAATGCACCCTTCTCTACCGATGGGTGTGGATTTTAACTTTGCTGGATCTTCAGTCAAAACCAAAATTACAATGAGCTGCTGAAAAATACATTTGTCCAAGACAGGGCCTTGAGGCTTTACAATATTTCAAGTGGAAACATAGTAATTATCCTCTTCTACCTAAAAATTTAACTATTTATGAGTTGATAGGAGAACAAAAAAAAAAAAAACAACAACAAAAAAAAGTCAAGGTGTAAACCAATTGAAACTTCACAGCATCTTCAAAGAATAAAACGTAAAAATAAAAAAGCCAGAAATATGTAAATGTGCTATAAAGTGAGATCCTAAATGCTGCAGTTTCCACTGTTTTCTTCTGGGATTTCCTACAATACTGACATCACTGTGTCAGAAATCCAAAAACCATCTACAGATCCTTGCGTGGTTTTCCTTTCAAAATGTTACGGAAGGTGACAAGTACCTGTTTGCAAAAGAATGGGTGGAAATCTACTTCAAGAGAAGTTAATGTAACGAACATACTTTTACATGGTTATTAATCATCCACCTTCTCCGTGTCTTCAGTTACTCTCTTCTCATTACATCTCATTATAAGTATTTTAAATTAAACCACTTTGTTTCTAACCAAAGGTGGAGCCCAGGGACAGGACTGTTACCTTGAACCGCTTTGTAAAGCCAGACCATGAAAAGTGAAAAGTAAACCAGGCAAAATGAATATCGACCATTTCCAGCTGTTCTTCCTGGAGCGGAATCTAACCCTTTTAATGACATTTTTTGGTGCGGAGTTAAACTGCTGTAAGTGCGCTGTGAGCTCTTCTGACCGTTTTCATGTTTAGTGAACATTCATTCGGTTCGCCGCCAAGAAGCTGAAAAGCAGCGCTCTGTCAAGCTCTGTTTAGAATTCATCCAAGATAAGGGTTCAGGATTTACATTTAAAATACTGATTTGTAAAAGAGAATAGAAGAAGAATATCAATTAGTGTCAAAAGAGGTTGCATAAGAAAAGATTTGTAGAAGCAAGAAAACGGCACATACTCTTTTCATATAATGTTTTTATATCAGTGCTAATAACCCGGATTAAAAATAACACCGGGTTTTATTTTGTCCCTTAAAACCTGACCAGGAATTTGACCAAGCCATTGTCCAACCCAGCTGAGCGGGAGCACACACAGGAGGTGATGCTAAACCCAGCTAATCTCAGGGAGTTTACCATTCAAAACACCCTTGAGCTTGATGAAAGCAACCCGACTTTCTACCGAAACTCATCATCTCCTGCTCTAAAGCAGAAATTCCAATGGCATCTTCTTCACCTGCACACATTTTGCTCAGAGCCTCTTTAGTCCTTCACTCCTTAAAGTAACTAAACGCCCCATCCAGCACAACTGTATTCAGTTGTAAAATACCTGACTGGTGGAACTTGTTTTTTTGGGTATTGTTCCCAACAATGGCATTGCACAGCCTGGGGGGAAGGTGAGAACCCAGGGCAAGGCACTGCCTTTGACCCAGATGCGGGAGGAACACAAACTCTCAGATAAGTCTGAAAAATTTAGCATAAAAAGCTACAACCAGCTACCAACACTTTTTTTTCCTGGACACACGACCTACAAACCATATTTTTGGCATGTCCCCTGAGCTCTGGCTGAGAACCTACTGTGTTTATAAAGCAGTTTATAGACCAGCTCTTACACCGGGTGCACAGAGCACCCATGCAGCCAGTGGCACCCTTCCCTCCTTGCTTTGAAGGCCATGGGATTGATCCTCATCCCTGATCCTTTCTGTGCCATTCCAACTGATCTGAACCAGAAGAAAGCTCAAAAGAAAAATCAGCATCCTCATTTTACAATACGATCAGTGATAAATCTTAGCTGTTATTACGTAAAAAAATCTGCTTTGTTTGTTATGCCTCTGTTTCCAAGACAGTAAGAACTGCTGAGAAAAGTCATCTAATGAAAGTCAGAAATCCCTGTTTATGTACAAAGCCCCTGGTGCTCTCCAAGAAAAGAAATCCCTGTGAGGTGGACAGCCTGCATGCGACAGCGATGAACTGAACCCACCCACGGGGGTCAAGCCAAAGCAGCTGGGGATGCTGCGATGGAGGATGGATGGCCCCAGCTCCCTGGGCTCCCCTGGAGTGAGGGAATGGGGAGGAGTTCCCTGGCAAAGACCTAGGTGTGGATCACCACTGCAACATGCCTTCTCCTCCCTCTGAAGCCAGGCCCCAGCCCAAACACCTCCCTCCCTCCTCCAGGCAGAGGAGAAGGTCCTCTGCCCAGGGACAGAGCCCATGCCCAGGAATGATGGAGAGTTATAGAATCATCGAATAGTTTGGGTTGGAAGGGACCTTAAAGATCATCTAGTTCCAAACCCCCTGCCATGGGCAGGGACACCTCCCACCAGACCAGGCAGCTCAAAGCCCTCACCTCCAGGCATGGGGCGTCCACAACTTCTCTCGGCAACCTGTGCCAGTGTCGCACCACCCTCACAGTAAAGAACTTCTTCCTGATATCTAATCTAAATGTACCCTCTTCCAGTTTGAAGCCATTACCCCTCGTCCTATCACTACATGCCCTTCTAAAAAGTCCCTCTCCAGCTTTCTTGTAGGCCCCCTTCAGATTCTGGAGGGCCGCTTATAAGGTCTCCCCGGAGCCTTCTCTTCTCCAGGCTGAACAACGCCAACTCTCTCAGCCTACCTCCATAGGAGAGGTGCTCCAGCCCTCTGGTCATCTTCGTGGACCCCTCTGCACCTCTTATGACCACCAAACACCAGATTGTGCCTGTTTCTTTCCCCTGCCTTACTTTCTTCTCCCCTAAAAGCAGCTACCTTGGGGATCACATCACCCCCTCGTACAAAGACAGTATTTAAGTTAGGACATAAAGAAGGGATGGCACTTACTGAAACCACTGACATGGTTTCTGACACCCATCTCCCACCCGCATGCTCCTCCAGCACTGGACTGAACTGGTGAGAGCTCAGCAGCTCGCCAGCAGTTACTGGTACCTGGCAGCCTGCTTCGCTAAAGCCTCCAAAACACAATAAAGTTGGGCTTAAACACCGAAAAGAATAGATTAGCTGAATTCTTATAGGACTGACATAACTAAAACGTGGAAAGAAAGGAATGAAAGGTAGTGCGGAAACAAAAATATGCAAGAGGCATTTAAATTCCCTGCTGCTGAGGGGGAAGATTCATGGGGCTGGACCCACCTGCCTCTGTGGCTACTTGCCCCCAGGCAGGGATACTTGTTCCCCCAGCCACAGCCACTCACCCACCCGTTCCCCCAGCACAAATGGCCAATTGGGACCACTGGGCAGCGTCTCCCAGGGAAAGGTGGCAACTGAACACGCCCACAGAACCAAGCCCGCCAGCAGCTGGCAGCTCCTTCGCCTCCCAGTCTTGTTTAATCCCTCCTGATGCTGTAACTCTACTAATGCAAATCTCGTAAGGTCTGCAGGCTGTCATCCCGAACAGGCATAAAATTAAGAAGTCACAGGCACAAAGACTGGACACAGTTCACAGTCACTGCTGAAGTTCTTCGTTATTTGGAATACATAAGATTCTACAGAAATTCTTCTACATAAATTGATCGAGGCAAAAAAACCCTGTGCACAGCAAAGCACAGATTTCACACATGAGAACTGCTCCTCTGGCACAGCAGGATCAGCTCCAGCCAAGCACAGGGAGACAAAGATCACGCGTACTTTTGCACACACTTCCCCCATCAGGAAAAAAAAGGAGAAAAACACAAAATTTGCCTTTCTGCACACATTACAGCCTGCTGGCGTAGGTCTTAAAACAAAGCTGAACTTGGCAATAGGAGGTGTTAATTTGATCACAGGGCACAGCGCTGTCCCTCAGGAAGCTAAACCACTGTAAAACAACCGCCGTTATCACGCCAGTGATTTATGGAACAGACACATACATCACCGAGTGAAATACTTTATCCTCGGTAATGTGGAGATGTGTGGAAGACGTCAGCTACTACCAATTCCTAAAGCGGGCTTTTTTTCCTAGCAGAACTGCAACATCCTAAGTAGTACCAATAGACCCTGGTTTATCTCAGCCTTTCAAATTAAGTTTAACCGAAAGAAACTGCAAAAGTCGGG
>VXBH01007700.1:124211-182765 GCA_013400035.1 Rynchops niger | reverse complement strand
AAAAAAAAAAAAGACTTATCAAAGAAACGTGTGGTTTGATTCTTATTTGAAAAGGCCCCAAACCATAATTGCAGGTTTCCATTCTAGGTTAAAGCGGCACAAATCTTCCCGCATTTCAAAGTCGCCCTTCGAGAACACCAAAACGCCTGAAAATTGGGGTTTTACTGCAATATGTTAATTTCCTTTACATTTTTTTTCTCATTAACTGAGATATATCAGTTAGGAGCTTATAAAATGTCTGCATTTGATGGCTGCAATGATTATAAAAGTAACGCAAGCAGCATAGACTGCGGTTCACAGTCTTTGTAAGCTGTTTTATAACGTGTGGTATGAAGCGTCTGCCGCATTTCCGCCTGGAAGAGACTCCATTACAACTGGGTAAACTGATGTCTTAAAATAATCTCAACAGTCATTTTTTAAGCCTTCTTTTTCTTTCTTTCTTTCTTTCTTTCTTTCCTCCTAAAGAACACTAAGATTATTTAAATGAGGAAAAAATACATTTGTAAAGCCAAAACATATTCTGAACAGACTCAAACACGCTTTTGAACACGCTTCTTTTAACTTGAGCACATTAAAGAAAAATATACCTTTATAAAGTACTTTTATTGATTAAATATATGCATGAGAAAACAAAAGCAGGAACACAGCAACACTGGTGTTGCTGCACCATTATACCTACTACGGATCACATTATAGGGCTAAAATTTTCTGTACTAACCTAAACTAACTATGTTTTGTGTTGAAGTAAATCAAAGAAAATGACCCATCTCATGCTCATATGTAATTGTCAATGCTGGGAAGGTATTTCTAGTTAAATCCAGAGGAACACTGGAAGCAACATCAACCCACAATAAGACGTATGGTAGAAAATTGACCCAAGACCCTATGGCAGAAAATAGAAATTGTGGCTTTTCAGCGTGGTTCCAAAGGGAGCCTCGAAGCCAGAAGAAGCGGGTCTGGAAAAATGAAGATCCATTTTTTAAATTCCCCTCATTCTGCTGAATGAAGGAGGCACAAAGTTTGCAGACTTACGAGGGTTACAAGCTACGGAATACTCTTCTTCACATTCTTAAACCTCAAGGGTATGAGTCCTACTTTGCCTTGGAGAGTTCCCTGGGGGCAGACAATTGTATTAAGGTGGTGCTGTCTGGATTTATTTATACAAGTGAACACACGAAGCATAGAATAGGATTTTGTTAAAATTACTCATATAGAATAAAGTAAGTGTCCACTATCACATAGGTTCCTATGCAACGCATTGGAACCGACCAGTCATAAGTTTAGGGAAAGATGGTGAGATTTTTCTAGTCCCAAGGCAAGCCCTTTGCCACTTAAGTCAACGGCAAAATTTCACTTGGCTCGAAGAGTAGGGATTTCAGCCCGGAAAAGTCAGTGCAAACACAGAAAAGCCAAACATGGAATAAGATTAATGATTTGGAATAAGCTTAACGATTATTGCCTTGCTAATGTGTCAGGAAAATAGCGTAAGACAGACTTAGCATCTAACTCCTAGGAATTTCTTTTCACTGACCAGCCATTCAAGAAAACCACAGCTTCCTCCAGCAAGGTGACACGCATGCCTGATGGAGAAGAAAGGACTATTTATGTACATGTAATATATGAGAAAAAATGGTTTTATAACATTTTATACTTACTTCAAAGATTGTTTAAAAAAGGCCAGTAGCCTACAAGGAGCACTTGTGTTGACACAAGTGCGAGGCATACTTTTCCCTATACCCACTTCAAATGAGTAAGCACAGCGGAGGGAATAAACACAAACGGCTACTTTCTAGCAACAGTGGAGAAAGAAAAAGGCAGGCAACTGGAGCTAAGCCAATAAAAACGGAGGATGCTGAGCAGCGATGCAGCTTGCACGCTATTATCCGAGAGGAATTCCAACTGAACGCTGAATCCAGGGGTTCTACTGGGATGATCCAAACATTTGTTTCTAAATGTAAACACATTATCAAGTCTCAACTTCCTTGAGTAAGAAGTGTTATCAACATATTTACTAAATACAAGTATATGCTTTTGTATCTGTTTTCTATGGGTTTTTTTTTTTTCAGATATAGAGAATAATCAAGGCAAATAAAAATATATGTAACCGGGCAAATAGCTTGTTAGTAAGAACAGTCTATACAAAAAGGAAAAAAAAGATCTGATCTTAAAATGCAAACAGTTAATGTAGTGAAACGCAAGAATGAAATATCATTCCCGTTGTTTTAAACGCCATGTTCTTTGCATCCTTCTACAAACCATAAAAATCAGTCCTCTTTCCAAAGAATGTAACACTGCCAATCACAGATTTTAACACACACGCCATTGACCAAGAAGAAAAATTTAATTCTTCCAATTTATACCGCTGAACAGAATAACCATTTACTTCTACATTCTTTTAAGTCTTCCGTGTCTTCTGCAACCATTGAGATTTTCAGCTTGATCCCTAACATATGAAGTTATAAAAATGGTGCAGCTGGCACAATTGCTTTCTTCTCAGGACTCTGAAAAAATGCTTTGGGATGAATATATATGATTTACAGTTTGTTTTCTGAGCTTTCTAAAATAATGTCATTGTCAACAAGCAATATAGTAGAGAACAGAAACATCAGATATGAAAGAAGCTATACAAATTCATAGCCTAGGAGCAAAGTGCTTTATGGCCAATGAGGTAGAAAACAGCTCAGAAAGAGATAAAATTTGAATTACAGTTCTGTTTCAGCCAGCAGGATGAGGGGACTACACCGGAGGATGCATTCAGGCCCAAGAAGGATATGCCAAGTGTAATATCTACAGAACTACACTTGGATGCTTCTGGTTGAATAAGCAGCTCTGTAAATAGGTGTAGTATAGTTTTGATAGTCCCGTAAAACTTGATTTACCCTCCCTCCTGCACACCCCCAACAAAATACTAAAGTCATTACTGCTTAATCAATAGCAGTCATTAACCACCTCATGGCATCCACTGTAAAGGCAGCGCTATCAACTATGTGTATCTTAGTCAAATCCAGTTCAGTTATGATCAAGAGACTTTGCCCATCTTAATTGTTTCGGCCTCCCCCTAATTAGGCATATCTCAGCATTTACAGTTGTTTATGGTTGCTGTGGCTGTTAAAGAGCTAATACATCCCACTAGGAAAGTAAACTCATTTATCCTAATTGAAGTAGAACTATTAAATCAAGCTAGCATCATTTTAGCTTGATCTTCCAGTGTTTGCAAATCCCCTGTATTACTGAGTCTATAAACATGCAAACCACGTAAACACTTCAACTGAGTAACGAGCAAAGGACAAAGACGCAACGTCTCAACTTCAAGAAAAATTAATTTTCCTTTATTTTGAGAGTCCATTTGCACTTTTCTAATAAAACAAAGGGATCTACTTCACCCCTACAATGCAAGGATGTTCCAAAGATTGTATCCGAGCCAAAAGACATGCCTCTTTCTCAGATTACCTTGCAAAATCTTTCCACTCTTTTTTGAACATGCTTTCCAAGGTGAACGGCTTTTTTTCTTATTCTTACCGGCACTGTCTGTCAAATAGACTAACTTGCCATTTCCAGATTCACAGTAGACTATTAATGCAGTACAGAGTTTCAGTTTCCCTGCCACAGTTATCTATGCCTGGTTACGAAAACCACTCGGTTTTCTTTAAATTTATAATCTTCCAAACACCAAAAGGTAACTGAATCAAGCCACTTACCTGCAAGACAGCAGCTCTAACTATCGCCTACTTTTAAACAAAAGCCTTTTCTAGCTCTACATTTTATGGCTTAGTTAATAACGCCGGCAACTCTTACAACTCAGTAATTTTGCTTAGCTGGAGATAGAAATTCTTACTTGAGCAGTAAGAAAACCCCAAGCTTGTTAGATAAAACACTGAATTTAAACTAATATTTGAAAATTGCAGCTGATGAGAAGTATGCCCTCCAAGAAACTCCAGAATTATCTCATAAACACCTGTGGCAATCACAACTCGCCCACATGAACTTCTGACCTTCACTAAGCCCTAATAAAATCGGAGCTGTAGATCACCTGAGAAGGCTAATGGTCCTACAGATTACACTATTGCAGCATGCGTTTCAGGTAGCTAATGTATCAGCTTTATGGAAGCTTGACTGGAGGAAATTCCAGCTGTTAGACTTGCTCTTATCAAAAGGTCAACATTTTAGCTGCACCGTCAGTAAACCAAAAACTTTTTTTCCATTGCTCAAAAATGATTCGCTTAAGAGAGAAAACACTTCTTCTCCTTGCAAACACAGAAAGCCTGTAAGGGTGGAAATGTTCTGCTTTTATTCCACCAGGAGGGCAAGATGATGGTTGCCGTGTTGTTTAGACTCTGTGGTGTACCCATCAGGTTTGCCGCGGTTGCCTCTGCTCCTGAATAACACCACCTCTGCTAGCTCAATGCCACCTAAATCTCTGTCCTTTCCCAGATGCTCAGCACCAGCTACCTCAGAATAATGGTAGTGACCATGAGCCTACTGGTGAGGGACAGCTTCCTCCCTGCGAGCTGCTTGGGGCAGAGATTACAACTAGTGCACCACTGAGCAAATTCAGCTCGTGGTTTCCACGCCAGGGATGAAGTTCAGTGCAGATGCAGTGGGCTACTGCAACGACAGTGCAGAAGAGCGTGGGGCTTGGGAAGCAAGAAGATCTGCAGAAGGAACAGCAAAGTTTAACGGGTGCATAACCAGGCTGGTGCAACAACGCTTCCTTCAGATCCTACCTGAGTGTTCAGCTGTGGCGGTGACAGCATGATGTAAGGACTGCACGCAAGGGAGCGGGTACGCAACCTGCACACAGCTCCATCCGAGCTTCTGCAGGTGGTCAGCTGCAGATGGGGCCATCACCCCCTCGCTGCTCCCTGCAGAACAGCTCTGGTGTGCGCTGACGGGCTTTACAAGGGTAGCGTGGCCTCACCCCCTTCCCGGCACATGCTGGTTACGCTGAGTGAACTTGAGAGAGTGGCACTTCTTCCTTCAGAATTACTAAATCCATTAATTTTTCTCTGGAAAAGCAAATCCTTTAATTGCTGTAGATACTACACTACCTATAAAACACACAGAGTGAGCTGCAATGGGACGTGGGAACAGCAATGGCAATAAGAACTGAGTATTGATGTGCCGGGCTATTGCATTTAACAGTTATTTTCTTTTAAAGTGAACGACTAATTCCAAACATCTGTGACTTACAGGGTCCCGATTATCTGATACCCGATATTGTTATCTGATACCTGAAAAATTAATCTGGTAATAACTTGTAAATTATATTCTTACAGTTTTCTAACAGGTAAATATTTCGGTTTTACACCTTAAGAACTATGTTAAATTTTTAGTCTGAAATGCCAGATAACAACTCTGAGTTCTTTTCCCTCCATACTATGGGTTTGGTCGTGTTTTGGTTTTTGTTTTTTTTTTTTATTTCACTGTTAAGTAATAAGCTGAAAGCAGAGCTCAGTGGTGTCAAAACACTCTCAGAAAAAATCAATACAGCTATAAATACAGAAGGCATAGCTACACAGTGTTCTGAAACGTGGTTCAGAGATTCCTGAACTGGTGCTGCGTTATGCTTTACAGATGCACATCTGAAGATACTAAAGTGGGTCTGGACGCAATGCAGATTCAGCACGACACTCAACCTCAGCTGTCTCCTCACTAACGTTTTATAGGGCATCATTCATTTCTACCACTAGGCACTCTCAACGTATCCGCCAACTTCTACTCCTCCTATTGAAGTCAGTAGGTCAGGAGGACAAGTGGGAACTTTCAATTAGACATGATGAAATGAGAAATGCTAAGCATGCAGAAGAGGCGTGGGGAAGGAGGGAAGAGAAGAAAGAATAGGTGGAGCTGCCCTTCAGACCCAGCTCACCAGGAGTCCTGTCTTCCCAATCCACCAGAAATACTACGTAGTCACAAGCTGCAAAGCACTGACCCAATATAAACGTGGCTCTGATCCACGTGTTCAAGGATTTTTCAAGACGTGTTCAAAAATTTTTCAAGGAGTAACTCTGCCCACACTGTTCTACCTCTCCACAGAGCCAGGTCTCACCTGTCCTTTCCCAGGTGGCATAAAGTCAGTCTCAAACTACTAAACTCAGTGTTCTGCTATAAAGGCAATATACACAAGCATGCACCCAGTAATTAGCCAACAGGGGGTTAATTATTACCATGCATCATCGCATTATCATGCATTCATGCACCCTTTTGTTTCATTTTATTTTCATTACAATCAGGTGACACGACAGACAGATGTTGTCCGTGCCAGAGGTGACACGAATCCTGGGCTTCTTCCAGAAACGTCTCTGGTATGTGTGGTTATCTCCAGGGCGTACCTATGCGGCTGGTCATTGTACCACCTATTTATTTGCACTGCAAAACTTTGCAATGTTCAGTAACCCGCATCATTTTACAAAAGAAAATGCTAAGGACAAAACCTAAGCCGTGCATTATTGGCTATACGTACGCTGTAATTAACATGCATATGATCTGTATGCAAATCGTGTTATTGAAAAGAGTGACTATTAGCATAACAAGTGCTTATTATTTATTGAGATGCAACTTAGGCAGGCATCCTGCTGGGGTCTAACATCCTTCCTTTAAACTGCACCATCTTTTCTTCCTTCGTTTACACCTTCTTCTCTCCTTTTGATGATTAACAGCACCGAAAACTGGGAGGCTCCCCTTCTGTGCCTTTGTTTATAGGGGGAAATCTTGTGTGTTTAATTGCCCTCAAGCATCTGATCCAGTTCAAAGCTCAGCGGAGCCTCTCCTATGGTGCCACATTCCCTTCCCGCCCCCATCATCACCGAACTGCAGGCTGTTTAAATGATCCGTTAATATACGCGACTCACCTACACTATCTCCCTCCTAATTCTTAACTGATAACAAGTTAAAAGCAGGTTGGGCTTTTTTTTTTTTTTTTTTTTTTTAAGGAATGGGAATGAAGTGGGAGAAAACAAAAGCTCGACTGCGCAAAGTCATAAACCTTCTTAATGTCATGCCACCCTTCTATCATACTTCAGATGAATTTAACCTTTTAATCATTCCAGCTGTGAAATGTAACAGGAGAGAACAATTTTACTTTTTGCGGGGGGGGCTAGGTCTGAGCAAAGCTTTCTTGCTGGATGAGTGCTGTTTGCTGAGAGGTCTGGATCACCGATGCCGGCACTGATTCCTCCCCTCCACTCCCTACCCTGCAGAAGCCCTGAAGTCCCAGGGTCTCTGGAGCGCTCTTTAACCTTTCCTAGCATTTCTGTAAGAGCAAAAAACTTGCAAAAGTGTGCCTTGCCCAGTAATTCCTTCCCCGACCCCAGCCCTGCTGGGTTTTACGCCGCGTGTTTGTTCTCTCTGAGGCTACGCCCTCTGCTCCAGAGATGGCTGTGTTACAATAATGAAATAAGTAGCAGGGGGAATGATTTCAATTAGTTATCGTTTTGCCAAAATTGAGCTGTTTGGCCCGAAGTTTTCCAAGCTGCATGCCAACCTAAGGATGGACTTTGGTCAGTCAAAAACAGCACAACAATTCCCGAGTATCCTTAGAAAATACACACACAATTTCACTATTAAGCTATATTGATCTTCCCTGAGAAACCTTGCCTTGCAATGTAAATTCTTTATCTGGTTCTGGAGGGTCCTGGAGAACAGGGGCGGTAAGTCAAGAAGGGAAGCTGAGACCATATGCAGAGAACAAGTGGAAAAAAGAAAAGGAAAGGGAAAACAAATTTAGATGTAAACTCTGAAGTCGAAGGCTGGGACCTGCTGCACAAAAGCAACAGAACTGGGAGAAGCCACCTCAAGTGGGAGAAGGAAAAGATAGGTGTGGGACAAACTGGAAGAGAATTATCAGAACTGAAATTGTCTGTAAATACACATTCTGATATATCCTTTCATGAGGGGATTTCCCCCCCTCCCCCTTGTTTTCTTTTTATGACTCCTGCTTGACTGCAGGAGACCGATCTGCTGCAGAGGCGGATCACTGCTCTACCATCACGACGGCTGTTACTTGGGGACCCCCCGCCTGCTTGTCACAGCAGATGGACTAGGCACAACCTTGATTTTCTGTTAATGCCGTATTTCAGATACCACACCTATATAGTCCCAAATTGTTCCCAACCACTCATTCTTTCTTGGAGATCCTGAGAACTCTATAGGCCCACCTTCTAACCAAACACAACACCTTTACCCCACGGTGGTGACACAAAAGCAGCTTAGAATCAGTAACTGCATGCCAGTCAGAAATTTACCTTGTTAAGAAGAGGTTTTAAGGCACTCTCTGCCCCCCTCCACTTCGGCAAGTAAGATAAAACTCTCAAACTCCCAGTTCTGCTACTGCTACAGTAATTAACATTACAGTAAGTAACATTAAATATCCTGTTGTTTTGTTAAAAAATGTAACTCTTCACAACACTAAGGTGACTCCCTTGGACCCTTTGTTAATTTAAATCATTAAATCATCCAGGGGGGATATTGGAGTTCAAGAACTTCAAACTTAATTCTTTCCATCCCACTTCCGTGACCTGATAGCTCCACAATAGCCAAGAGTCCAATTAACACCTTTTAGTATCTTGTGTTGATGTTATTTCCAGTAAATAATTTGGCAGGAGAGACAGAGAAAAATATTCTTAAAGAAACAACCAGAATAAAAGAGGCCAAAAATGAGATCCCTGCTCCAGTGTGGCAGAGCAGAGACCTCAACTTGACTTTTTACATTAGAACTGTAATCACTGCATCACTACTCTGTAAAGGAAAAACACGAAGAAAACCTAAACCCTTATTTTCGGTTTTACCCCAGTGCAATAACAAAATAAAAATAATTTTAACCCAGCCTCTCATCTCTCTGTCCTCTTTCAACATTGGCAGAGTGTGGCCGTCTTGTTAAGGCTGAGCTGTGAAATGGTGTCTCACTTTGCTATCAGAGACTTAACTTAAACTAGTACTGATAAAGACAGCTCCAGCTGAGTGAATTGCCCTAGAATTAAGGAGTGGTCATTTGATATCTTTGTTTAGGGACTTTAATGAAGTGAACTGCACAAGGTGTAATCATAATATTAAAGGATAAAAATCCCTTGATGTACCCCCACCCCCTCAAAAAAAAGAAGAAAAAACCCACCCCAGATTACTAGTTGGATTAATGCGAGCATTCATATTTTGCATCATAACAGGCACACCTAACAAGCTACGAAATAATATTAAGAATGAAATAAACAAAGATTCATCTAGAAACCCCCTCTTTGGTTATTCACACCACTTTCCCTCTAATGTGTTATTGTGCTCTGGTTTGTCCCAAAGGACAGACTTCCCAGAGACTAGTTTACAAGTGAGTAAATGCCACAGAGGTTTTCCTTATAGTTACTCTGTTTGCCTTGTCTCTGATGAAACCATTCTACTTAAGTTACAGCTACAGTTCCCTGCTATTCCTGAAAAAGTTTTGTTCTCCTCCCATGATCCCACCCAGCCTTGCTCAGCCAAGTCGTGAGTTACCTTTGGCTCTCATTTTTTTCTTTCTAAAATAATCCCTTGTTCCTAAACGATTTGATAACACATACATTGCCATACTAAACTTAACCGCATTGCCATGTCTTGCAAGCTCCTTCATTCCAACGGTGTTAAAATCTCAAAGTGAAATCAGAAACCGGTGTCATTAACTAAGAGAAGAATGTATCCAAAGTGGGGAGCGACTTTTAAGATTCAAACACGTTTTATGGACGAAGTAATTCGTTGAGGACAAAGGTAGACACAATGAAAGCCCACCACCGAAAGCACAACGCATTGCTTGGAAAGCGATAAATGGCTGCAAGAGAAACCGATTTGGTAGCATAGAGGGGACAATGTAGAAAAGGTAAAATAACTGGGTCAAGTATGACTGGATTTGTGGTGGTGGAGAGAGGGGAAAACATATGGTATGACTCACAGGAAGGAATGATTATTTTATCAGTCACATGTTTAGCTCATTACAGCTAAAGTAAGGTTAGCCCATAACAACATGGTGAGAGAGGGAAGCAGAATGTCTCTAAGATCGAGAACAACGCAGAAGCTACTTCAGAAGGGGACCCAAACTCTAAGCCACAGCGTGGAAGACATCTCTGATTCTACCCTCTGGATGTTGGTGTTGGAGAGCAAACCACCCGCATGCTCTGACCAAAAGCAATGACACGTAACTTCATGTTGCCATATGGTGTATTTGCTTTTCATCTATATTAACAACAACAAAAAATGGTTATCTTTACAAGCCAGCAAAGAACTTTAACAGAAGTTAAAAAGCACAGAACTCATATGCTGACTTCAGTCGAAATCACAATCTTCCAATTTCAGATAATTTGTGTCTTTCTTTTGCATGCACATTTAAGACATGCATATGCATAAATGCAGATTTCTTGTCACCCCTTGATCCATCTCAGGAGTCCTTTGGTTCAGAAATGCTCTCAAAGCACAGATGGATCAATGCTCTATCTAGGGGTAGACAGAGATTACAAATAGTCCCAAAACACAGATTAAGTGGAGCATAAGGCTTTCCTGGATGAACATAACCTCTGTGAACTTCAGTTGGCACAGGATACTCATCTCTCTTCCCCAGAGGCTCACGTTGGTGATTCTTCCTTCTCCTTTTCCCTCTCCTCTCTTTCCATAGAGATATACAGCCATCTACAAATACATTCTACCTATTTCCTGATAATATTCCTTTCTTCCCTTCTACATTCAAAACAGTTCTAGTTTTGCAAATGCAACATTATGTTTCAGGCATCCCTGAAAATAAAAATGAAACCTTTGCATAAAAATGCAAATGAAACATGAAACTATGCATGCACATATCAGATAGTATCAAATAACATCAACAGTTTCAAAGAGATGTTTAAGGCATTAAGTCACGTTAGGAAGAGTATTTCTAGCTGCAAGTTTCATAACAAGAATAAATCAATCTTGACTATGAACATGAAAGAGGGAATAAAACCTTTTTGAACGCTCAAGGTGGTTAGCTCATTTCCCCTAAACCAAAACGAATGAATTAGTTGATATATATGAAAATTAACTTAAACTAACAACATAATCAGAGAAGATAAACTTTCAAGTTAAAATTAGATTAAAAAGATAAAAATATTACTTGGGGCTGATGAGAGCACATGGTAACTCCACAGTACCTGCTGAGCTGAGCCTTTGTCAGTTAAGAAACAACAACAAAAAAATCATATGGTTAAAAAGAGCTGACCTCAGCCCTTGGACTTTGCTCAGGCACTAATCAGACTTCCAATGTTTAGTGCTGATCCCCTGGCTACTTATTGACCATACATACCTGGACACACATAAACATAGCCCCTAGCGATGTGGTAGTTACTCAGGCTCCCTCTGCTCCCAGGTTTCGCCCTGTTCCAATGCCACTTACGTCAAATTAATTAGTCTCAAATTGCAGCAATCAGTGTTAATAAAATTAGATGTTTTATTTGTAGTGAGACTATCAAAAACTTGTACTAAGAGAAACAAATTACACACATTCTCAGAATACTGCTGTAACAGCGCAATGTGGCTCCAAGTGTTTCCACTGTAAAGTATGCAATTATTTATCCTGGCCAAATGTATATTTAACTGTATATATTTAAGCAACGTAAGACTATCACGTGAAAGCCTTAATGCCTGTTTATATAATAGAGCATTTTTAAGCCCCACACAGCTGCGTTAACACTGGGCCGTTTAAGCCTGAGGATGTTGGGACTCATCTCAGAAAGATGAGGAGCAAAGTGACTACTTGTTCTGTGCAGTCTCAACTTCGCTGTGAATCCTATTAGCTGTCATAAAAAGGTCATAAAGTCACCTTATCGTACGGCTGGGAAAATCCCTATACCATGAGGAAGCTGAGGAATGGAGAAGAGCAAAATAGGACTTACAGATGAGGGCACTGACCCCCAATATGGAATAGCTTGTTGGCCACCAAGGAAGTTATGACACCAAGGAACGGCCTGCTATAAATGCAGTAGCTCCAAGAATCCCAGGGCAGCAAAAATATAATTATGTACTATTGTCCCTGCCACTCCCCTTCAGCACTCCTACTGCAGAATGCAGCAAAACCGCTCTTCTGAGCTGGAAAGTCCTTCCAGAGGGGACAGACCTTCATTCTACATGGACCATGTGCCCCAATGTCTGTCTGCATTTCTACCTGCCCTCTGGCTTTCAAGACCCACTCTGTACCTGTGGAACATCAAACACTGTGTAGACATCCGCGGGAAACGAGACATTCCCTTCTTTATGAAAACCCAGGTAGAGTTGGTAGTAAGAGCTGTGCGAGGAGGGAAGAGAGTGCTCCGCTTTCTGAAGGGCCATGGAAATAGGGAGTGAACCTTTCTTTTATCTGAACATATCTTCTGCCTCGATGAGTACGAGGTTGGGGACATTTTTGTTTCTTTTGACATCAGCCAGCCCTAAAGCCCTTACTTCATTACCTTCTAAATACCGGAGCTGCCATCCAGGACAGCTGAAGGAGATGACTGCTTATGAAATACGTAGCATTTTAAATATGAGCTCAAAGTTGTGGATACCTTACAGCTTCTCCTGCTACGCTACAGATGTGGGTACTGGATATACAGGGCTATGAGTATCACCCAACTTTAAACATACTAGTGAGCAGTCCTAATTAGGAGACTCATTTCCCTGTATAAGCAATGGATCCTTCAAAGCATCTGGTTATCCTGAATTTCTTGTAGGCTTCTCACTCATGATATAGGGGGTGTCCCCTCGCCCCATCTGTAGCACCATGCTTGAAAGCTCTTCACTGGAGGGGACAAGACTGGGAATTAATGACTGAATATTCAATAAACATCATCACTAGAGTAAAGAAAAAGAAACAAAACCCCCCAGCAAAACCCAGAAGAGCATGCGGGGAGGCACGTGCATCTCACGTTTGGACTCGTAATTTTGATAACCACTTTTCAAACAATACAATTACAGGAAACATTCAGCCATGAAGTAGAAAGTTTAGATCCAGGCTATTAACATTAGTATTTTTATTAACGTGTAAGCTAATACTAATAGAATATTAGTATAATCACAAGAGAATACATATCGGTAGAACAGAAGAAAAATAATGAAAAGTTTCTAATGAAATGTACAATTCTGGACAACTCCAAAGCCCCAACAAACTATTTAAGAAGGGCAAACAAAGACTAAAGGGAGAAATTTAGGTTTTCTAGTAATGAGACATTTAGAAAAGCACACAATCTTTGAAAAAACATCTGTCTTGAAATTTGCTTTACAGACACAATGAGCTTCCACGCTCCTCAAACAGCCCAAAACTGAGATTCTTCTTTTGGAGTCTGACAGCTGTCTGCTATTAGTTTTATCTATTCAATCTCCAAATCCCAAACTCAGAGGTTACTGGTGTAGGTCAGTTGCAAGACTATGTTGACTCGCTTGCCATTCGACATGGAAAACCAAATAACAAAGTCTGCACTATGTCAGCAAGCATTTCACATTCTTCGGTTTGTCATGCAAAGCACAAAGACCCCGATACAGTTCAAAATGGTCTTTGTATCTACAATCTTGTTTACCCTTGAAATACAAGCTTAATTTCCCACATGCCTAAAGTGTTTTAAAAGCCACTTCATACAACAGAAAAGACAGTGCTAATCTCTGGCAATGGAACCAGAAATATTGAGGGTTTCAGAAGAGCCTCCCAATCAGCAGTTAGATCAACTTTATACTTACACACATAAAGTGGGTGTATATGAAAGGAAACGCCACTTCAGGAAAATCTAGTTCTAGTGCTGTACGATCATGATTTTTGCCATCCCTAGATGCTTATGATTCAGCTGCTTAAATCGGGCAGGTTTTTTCCCTATTTCTACAGACTGAGTATCCACAATTGTGAAAAAGGCAAGGTCCCTTCACCTGCACGCACGCAGCAGCGCAGCCTTCCAGGGGAAGCGACAAACTGTCCACAGTGGAATATATGGGCAAAAAGGAAGTCCTAACTTAGCCATGATGAGTTGCCCTTGAGGCATCTGCCACCTTCCACGAGCTTTGTAGTGAACTTCAGCTCCTGACTTAAGCATGTTAATTAGATGCTAGAGCAGAGGTGGAAATACCCCCTAAAATACAAAGGGATGCAGAATCAGAATCGCGGCAACAAAAGCGCGACACGAGGAAAAAAGTTTCAACAAGAAATGCAGTTCCTAAAGCCTAGATCCAGCCTGCGTCTTCCGTTTTTAGACGTAAGCAAAAAAGGAACTCTGAAGGAGTCAGACAAGCATATAAAGATTGGCTAATCTACTATTTTTGGAGGGAACAACTTGCAATTGTGGGGTGCGTTGGTTGTTTGGTTGGTTTGTTTTTAATGTTGAGCAGTGGAGCTCTACCTCCTCATGGGAAGAAGGTTCCTGAAAAAGGTGAAGAACTGCTCTCAACTGCCTTGTTAGCCTGCAGGGCTACTAAAACAGGTCTTAGTTAAAAGAGAAGAAGGGGATAATTCTTGGCTTCTTGGATGCACATGGGTCCTAACTGCAGTAAAATCTGGCTTTTTTTTTTTTTTTTTTTTTTTTGGCCATGGATACATGGAGAAGGGACTTTCCCACAGGAAAACAAGCTGCATTTTTACAAAATGTCAGTTAAAGAATAGGCACAAAACTGCTTCAGCACCAAACACCCAGCCATCAAGCATAGATTCACTATTGCTACATGACATGATAATCTAGAGCCTAGGTAGAAATTTTAAAACAAATACAATCTCTGCCTATAAATTATCTACTTAAATCGTTCCCTCCTCAAAACACTTTCTAGCCTTCAAACAGACCCCGACCTCACTAAGTCGATTGTTGGAAGCAAACTCTTTGCTGACCATCGTGCAATGAGTAAAGTTAGACCAAGCCTGAGAAACAAACAGAACATTCCAACATAGGTCCATTCCATCATGCCTCTCTAAACAGAATTGACACTGTCACCAAATCCTACATAAGTCCTTCCCAGAATGTAGTATACTTTATCCAGTGTACCCATATGTATCCCAAAAATATGTATGTGGAAAAAAGAAAAAAACCACCACAAACCCAGTATTACTGTGCCCACTGAATGAATTCACATGCAAGCCACAAAGTTAAGAAGAACCTGGTTACCCAAGGAGGCAATTCTCACACAGCCACTTAATCTCTGACCTCTTCCTTCTCATCTTCAAGGGAGTTCTATAAAGCATCTTCAAAGAATAAGCCAGAGTATTAAAATAATAACTCTGGTGTATATTAAAACCCATAGATTCAACAGAGACAGCCTTTACAGCGTGTAATAATTTGCTCCCTCTCCCCAGTTAACCTCTCCATGTTACACAGGCGATAAATCATCCATCTCTCTCTCTTCCACAGCACACAAACATTGCATCACGCCTTTCCTTGCTGTATCTTCCTCTGGTTCATAGGTACTGTCTGTCTTTAAGAGTTAGTCTAAACTACTAATACATCCAGGTAAATTTAGAGCTACCGTTCTTCAACTTGTATTTAGGAATGAAAGTTCTTGTTTCTGTTTTAGACCTTAAGAAAAGCTTATGTGCCCCGAAGTTTGTCATCTTTAGTCCACTGAAATGGATTTGCCAAAAACCATTGCTTCCCTTGACTAACCTTGCCTTGTTTGAAAGTAGAACATCTTTTTTTTCCTTTTGGTACTGCTAATTTCAGCCCTCAGGTATAGCTACTGTACCTTTGCTTTCAACTACTATTTGTTGCTTAACTTTGCAATTACTTTATGTAACCTAAAACCACTCTGGATTACAGCTTGTAAAAAGATTCCTTGGAAAATAAAAGCGTACGGTATTGTGATTCTAATCAGCAGATCCCAAGGCCATAAACTTCAAAGAATCTTTGCAATGTGAATTTCCCTATTTCTGCGAGTCAGTTTTCAAGATAAACGTGGGATCCTTCAAAGACAGAGAGATAGGTATCTGTAGGTACCGAGGTACAACTTGCACATTTAGAAGCAGCAGTATTTTTTTTGAGCTTAGCGATAAAATACAAACAGATGGTCAAGCAGAGCAGAAGATTTAATCTCACCAGTCCTGTGACTTCGCTGTTAAGCAACTACACGTGGGCAGATATTTACAAATTGCGGTGACTCACAGCACAGATACAGTGAGCAACGAATGCTCGGGTGTTGTCACTTACTTTTGGATCTATTTTATCTAAAAACAATTTAGCGACTTTTAAATTATTTTCTAGAAAACGATGCTTATTTAGTATATAGGAAACCTTATATAGGGGTGGTTCCATTGTCCTAGCAAAGAAAAAAATGGGAAAAGCAGAACTTATAAGTTATTTTAATCATAACAACTGAATGCAAGTACAATTGCCAGGCCTTTCTGAAAGTGAAGGAACTGTGAACTGATGACACGAAATCTTCCTGGTAGAGCGGTAACAGCTCGGCAGCATCTTCCTTAGCAGAGATCTCCTGAGGTCTGTAGCTGACTTCAATGGATATAGTTACTCTTTCTCCTGACAAAAGGACGTCCTCTCTCCACAAACCTATTCACACAAAATACCAGATGAATCTCCCTGCAGCTTCATTTACTGTGAAACTCCACAAACACTTATGTCAACACTCCTGAGGGAGCATTGCAGGAGCAGGAGATGCTGTGAGGGAAAGAGATAATGGGAATTCCACTGCCATTACAATGCAGGAATATCTATTTCCACATATTTTTACAACCGTTGGGTCCATCTGAAGTTTAAGACATAACCCAGTCATGTTTTAACATTTTAAGGCAAAGGCTATCCAGTCTCTGTGTCTATATGCGTCTATTCCAGACACATTTTTTCTATTTTTACCCTTTTCTTATGCATCACGCTACCACTGCTAGCATAGCAAAACTACAGTAATGATGAGATCGTTAGTAATGGGGTAGTATTGCTAAAGGATATTATCTGTGAATACAGGACTTAACTCCTCTACTGCAAAGCCAGGACTTGCAGACACCTTCATTTAATTTTAGCTGCATCGTCTCCATTAAGAGAAAAAACCAAAGACACACACTTCAAGCTGTCTTATCATAGAATCATAGAATCTTCATGGTTGGAAAGGACCTTTAAGATCATCGAGTCCAACCAAACAACCTACAATCTCTGCCACTAGAGCATGCCCTGAAGTGCCACATCTAGACGTTTCTTAAACACCTTTAGGGATGGGGACTCAACCCCCTCCCTGGGCAGGCTGTTCTAGTGCCTGACCACTCTACAAGTAAAGTCATTCCTCCTAATATCTAACCTAAACCTCCCCTGCCGCAACTTCAGACCATTCCCTCTGGTCCTGTCATTATTCACCTGGGAGAAGAGGCCAACCCCCACCTCTCTCCAACCTCCTTTCAGGGAGTTGTAGAGGGCAACGAGGTCTCCCCTCAGCCTCCTCTTCTTCAAGCTAAACATGCCCAGCTCCCTCAGCCTCTCCTCATATGACCTGTATCTCCTCAGCCTCTCCTCATATGACCTATATCCTACTATAAAACTTCATAAAGAATATCTTACAAAAAAAGAATTTTTTTTTAATACTGTAACATTTTTCCGTTGTCTACAATAAAGTAGTGCCTAAAAAGAAGAATACTTGATGCAGCTTCTTCTGCAATACACATGAGCACCTTTGTCTGTAATTCTGCTTTCAGTGGGATTCGCCTCCTTCCAAAAGCAGTGACATCTCCTCCTCTCCCTGCTTTTCAGAACAGGCCAATATCGCCCCCAACTTGATGACTTGCCTCAACTTGCTTTTCAGCTCTTCTGAAGCGTAATCCAAGTTCCCAGGGTCATGAAGGCAGTTTGACAAACTCCCTCTAGCACTGAACACTAACCCATTTTTATAGTAATCGCATCACAGTAACAGGATGCAAGAAATTAAATTGCAGTTAGTGAATTTAAACATACTCCGGTCAAAGGGTTTTACTCCATGAATGAATGTGAAGTGTTCTCTACTACCTAAGCCAAGAGAGATATAAATAACCTTAATCTGTTTTTATAAAATGCAAAATAACAGCAAAATGCTATTTTTACAAAATTGCTTCAGCTATTTTGTAAAGCCATAGTTTTTACTATTTGTAGACATTACTATAAATCATAGCATCTGGAAAAATGTGCACTCAATTACATTCTTATTAATTATATTACATTAATGTAATAAAAATGTAATATATCCATGCTCTGCATGGAATGTCTTCTGGCTTTCTGATCAGTTTCTGCTTCACTTCCAGTTCTTCCTTCCTGTCCATCTCCTCTCCTGGTTCCACGTTCTTCTCTGAAATTATCAAAAAATCTTGCCAAAAGCAGGAAATGCTACCAAAATGCTACTGACTGCCAGGAGCCAGCCTCAGTCGCAAGTCCTTCTGAGAGTTAAACTGAAAATTATCTTGTTTTAATGGCAGAGTGATATGGCTTAGTGATGTTTTTTGTCAGTGTTGGGTTGATGTTTAGACTAGATGATCTGAAAGGTCCCTTCCAACCTAGGCAACTCTATGATTCTAAGACTGCCGTTGTCGTCATCGGAGATTTGAACCATGATGCAGAAACACTCTTAGAGCCATTCCATCCTAGCCATGCTCAACATCTGGTCTGTGTTTTACCTACAGTTCACCAATGGTGTGGCTGTTGGACCTACCAAGACAATGTAATCTGCCATTTGACCAGACAGGTCCTTACAGTCAGAAGTTGGGAAGACCTTTTTATGCCTTATACCCTTATGCAAAGACATGCAATTCACGCAACCTCAAATTACATGGTAAAAGTGAAACAATCCAAGTCAATCATGCTCGGAAGTAGTTATTTATGCACTTCATCACTGAGGATTTTTAAAGAAGTCATATAGACATTTCCCTAATAACAGCATTAAAGTTACTCTTGACAAGCTCACGTTCATTAATACAGTCCCCTGCCATATTTACAAGGATATGATAAATCAACAGAGGTCTGAATTATGTTACCTAAATAACAGGTTATACGAGCAAGCAATTACAGAAAGATCTACCCAAATCTAAGTTTCAAATTTCTTCCCTTTTATTTATACATATTCCTAAATGCAACTTACATATATGAAAGCAAGGGCAGAATTAAGTCTCAGATCAAGCAGCTGCGCCTGACAATGTGAAATCAACTTAAATAACCAGATGGTACGCACCAAGGCCTTCTACACAGAAGAGACAAAAGCATAGGTGGCTAATCTGCAACCTTAAAAAAAAAAGAAGTCACAAACTAAATAAGAAAGGCATTTTTAATGCCTTTTTTCATTAAAAATGCCTTTGTTCTATGCAAACACAAATTGTCTTGAAGTGAATAAATAAGCTCAGCTGTGTTGTGCAATGATTCCATTAACCTTGCAATCATTAAATTAAACTGCCTTGTTTGGATTTCCCTGCTGCGGGGGAAAACGTACCTTCTAAGGTCTGTGCTTCATGTTACCGGTGCCAATGAGTAAAAGCTTCACAACCCGACTTGTACAATTAATAACACAAGAAACTAAACAAGTGAGCAAATTGCAAAAATTCCTCTGATAACTTTTTAATGATTAACCTTACACTCAAAGGTTCATAGCCTTTCACACTCGTTCTCCCATGCATTCAATTAACATCTGCTTTGAACAAGTTAAATTTAATCTTCGTACGTTTTTTTTTAGGCGTACCAATAAAGCAGAACTCCTGCTTGACTCCACTCATGGAAGGAAGAAAGCGATTCGTTACTGCAGTGTTTCATTCAACCTCTTTTCCTTATGCCAATTTCCACCCTGGAAAACTCCTGCTCAAACCAAGGTTAATTTTTTGTTTAAAATGCACATCATGATCCCCCAGCAACCAACGAGGAGCTATTTTTAAATCGCTGCCCTATTGTCAGAAAAGCCATTTCCTGCATAAGGTGAGTAGGCTTACATTCTAAATAGAAAAGACTAAATCAAAACAACACATAATAATGTCACCAGCTCTGGGACTGCAGGTAATTCTTCTGTGATCCCGTGCCGCAGCTAAATTGCCAGCCATACAGAGTCTTTATTGTGTGTAAAGTCCGTCCCCTCCACGTGAACTGAAAGAATGATTTTCGAAGCTGAAAACAATTGCCATAAACTAGGGATTGCATTTCAGTGTGTCACCATCCCATTCTAAGCGGCATATATTGAAACGCACAAATAATCTCTCTTGTTGAATGTACGTAATTGGTCCTCGTGTGGTGTCTTCAGGGAAGGAGCTTGGCAAATAAATGTGAGAATAATTTATGTGCCAAGAAAAAGTGTTACAAGCACAGAAAATGTCAGACAGAGGAAGGAATCAATGACAAGGAATGACGCTAGCTCTCCAGAAGGCTCACTGCTACTTAAACAACAAAATAATTCATACTAGACCAATTCTGTATTGTAAACGTATAGCTTCTGTTAACGTTCAGAAGCCACAGCAACAGATGAGGATGATACTTAATTAGCCTTCGGTTGCATCACCAGGTGGGAACGCCTCTGCCCTCCATCAACCAGGAGCGAGGGCTGTTGGCCCAGTACAGGTTTCAAGTTGCAAATTTCAGAAACAGATACAAGATCCTGAAAAATCCAGGCATATTTTACAACTGGCAAGCATATGTCAACTTAGTAATTGAATCTGAGCTGCGATTCTCTGAGAGGTTTTAGTTCTTTTGTTTAGATTTACCATCCTGCTCTTTACTAGTATCAAGAGAAGACCAAAGCAAATTTCGTACGGCTTTCTTTGAAAATAAGGCTAGATTCTCCATCGCTTGTATTTCCGTAGTAACCCATGCATCACTATCAAGAAAATATCAGTCATATCAAACTCAGTCAACCATTTTATGTCCCAGGAAAGACTTATCGATAACAAAACTAAAAAGGAAAAAAACCTTTTCGTTCAGAAATTGGTTCAAACCCGTAACGCGAAATCCATGTTTTAAACTTAGGGGCCCCTCACTGACGAAAAAGGATACGGTTCACTTACTACATCAACAGTAACACTCATCAGGCTTTGGGTTTGGAAGGGAAAGAGGCAGCTATAGGCTGATGCCATTAAAAGCAAAAGTATTTAACCCATTTATCTCTAACAGAATAGAAGTGTCATTACTGTCCATCTCCCCGGCTTCCTTTATGATTGTACTCCCATAAATTATGGATTTAGGTCTTTTTTTATTTTTTCTTTTTTATTTCAAGCACTGTTAAATAGAAGTTTTACGTTTTACTGTGTTGCGTCCCGTCCAAAAAAACCCAGATGAGATTTCAGCAAAGTAACCAGAAGACATAAAGCCAGCATTTATCCTGACAGCTCTGCGAACGTATAACCTAAAAAATACTCTGGAGAAGCTTATATCCACACATTCAGCATCTGAATTCCCAAAGCTATTTAATCTTAGTAGATCCAATCCATTTTAGATACAGCATGAATCAAATGCGCCATTCTGTGTGAGCATTTGCTGGATGAGACCTTACCTGTCAGCATCCCCGAGGCCCAGTGAAGTATTACGCTGCATCGTCTCCCGCACCGCAGCCATGCCATCAGGCAACCGGTTCAGCCTTCGCGTATAGAGGCCCAGACCACCATCCGTCATATACCTTTAAAACAAGAAAACAAAATGTCATGTTTCGTAAAACAATGAAACTTTTAGCTATTATTGTAGCTGATATCTTCTGCCTGTTTTGAACTGTATATTGCAATTTCCTTACCTTTTCTTTACATTTCCTTACAAGTGAAGAATATTACTCAGAATATGAAGCAAGGAAAACTTTATTCTGTATTAGACAGAGATATTTTTTGCCTCTCATCATTGTCCATTATATCTTCCCTTGTCTCTCATCAATAAGACTTGAATTGCAACATAACTCTGACAAAGGAATAATACTTAACTTTCATTAAGGATGCCTAGATGGAAGTAATTTAATATTTGTGAATGCTATCATTAATTATCGCTTCCTGTCCAAAAAATGCATGATTTATACTGCCCTGAACTATTTTGTGCGGGCTAAAACAACATGATGGAAATCTCAACCCTTTTACAAGTGAACTGCAAAAATCACATTGAATTCATCCTAGATTTTGTCAGTGGTCCATGAACAATGAGTATCCCGAGGTTTGTAAGGTGCAGCACGAATGAAAAGTTTTTTTTCAACCTTGTTTTGGCTCCTACATTTTGTTCTGTCTGCAACTGTGACCTAGAGACATCTGCATTTAAAGTGTTACTATTCTTAGATACTGAGAAGTGTCAGGTGTATACGTGATACTTCGCAGATTGCTAAAACAGCACATTTCTTACTTTCTGGTTTAGACAAATGAAAAATGAATCATAAAGCAAACAGAGATGCCAGTTGGTGGACAAGAACAGATAGATGTTATTGATCACCAGGAACAATTCCTCACAATAAAGCAGGCTGCGTCATCCAGCACTTTTGTTGACGTCTGTACCGATGCAGACAGCAATAGCCATCACGTAATGTAACTTGAGGATGTGGGGGTAACCAAGAAAACAAAGTTTTAAAGACCATACACCTACCTACCACTTTTGTACCATTTATGAATAAAATATTTTAGTATAGGGATACTGAAATTAATAAGTTACTCCGGTCTTCCACTCTTGAAGACCTTCTCGACGAGCTGCCCCACATCAATATCTCAATAGTGTTTTAAAATACTTTGTGTCCTTTCATGATAGTGATAGGTAAGCAAATTCAAAGTGTCAAAATAACACAGGAAGATTTTTCTCTTGGTTTAGCTTCATTTCTTAAAGTATTTCTGACTACAGATATCTGCGAGCTGGCTTTAAACTAGAAAGGCAAGTCCCACTCGCCTCTCAAGACGCTGGCAGGGAGCGAGTTCTGTGCAACCCCCACCAGTTCATCAGCTCAGGTGCATCTACCTGAGCAGCACCGACAAGTTGTGGAAACAGGCCGTAAAAATTCCCACACACCCAAGGCTGAAATAACTAACAACTCCAGCAACACAGCTCCTGTCTCTGGCATGCCGTTGGGACACGTAACGTACCTCGCCGAGTTAGGAGTTGATGGGATTGTATCCTCTTAATCCTTCAGCCACTCCTAGTGAATCAACAGCTGCCCACAGAATAACATCCAGACACACAGGACACCTTCCTTTTTCTTAGCAAGGCACAGAGCTTTTTCCCTAGCAGCGAGACACCCTCATCCGTAGCAGGAAAGGAGAGATGCTCCCAGCTGCAGCCGGCAATACCTCTGCTGGAGAGACGTTACTGCAACGCAGGTACTATTCCCAAGTCACTACATTTATAAAAACGGGATGGGGTAAAGAGTCAAGAAGCCCTGCACAATCCGCTGCTCAGCATTTCAGTTAGATGTATAAATCTGTGCGGGGCCTTCCCAGGAACAACCGAGGAGTCTCCCTGGGGAGTCTAACACAGAGGTTGCTAAGCCACTCAGGTCAGACACAGGAGCATTCCCCGTTCAGCAAATCTCCGGGACACGATTCTCCAAACTCATAAACAAAGACTGTAAAAAGCAAGAGGAGCAGTTGCCCCGTAACTCATGTGGAATTCGCCTTAGGTCTTGCATTCTAACTTCTGTTTCGCATAGTTTATAAATATTTTATCATGGAAGATTTTTTTTTTTTCTCCTTAAGCTACCCAAAAGAAAAGAAATGGAAAGAAAAGTGGAGCTTAAGACCATACTGTTAAACAAACATGCAAACAGCATTTTGCAGAAACATCTACTGTACATACGCTAATTGGTCTATTGCAGATACTTGTCTGCATACGAAACGTGTTTCTTGATAAATACCCATTGTACACATACTGGAAAATGCAGCTTTTTGGCTTTGCTGTCAGATTTCTGGCATACAACTAGTCCTTTGATTAAAAAAGATCAACAACAGTTGAAATAGACTGTTCTCCATAATCATTACCCAGAACACATTAAATGAAACGTATCACTGGTAAGAGTTGGCCATGCTGAAATCAATGGAAAGCCTCTTTGCTAAACATCGACAGACGCCATCCGCTACGCAGCGGCTCGGCAATCTGATAGATTAAAATAATTCTGCAGTCGCATCAAACTGAAAACTGACAGTTGGATTTTCAGTGTTTTTAAGCACTCATAAACCTTACATAAGTCAGTGGAAGCTGGATGCCTTTGGCATCTTTGACAACCAGTTTTTCTAACCAAGACTTTGTAAAAAAAGTACAGACATAGATGATGACTTTTACTCACTATACCAATAGGACAAGTTTCTTAACTGCCAGAAAAACACAAGATAGATTTTTGTATTTTGAAATAGGTTTGTATAATCGCAGATTGAAAGCTTTATATCTCTATATTTATTAAACGCAATGTCCTCTACCCAGGAATGTTTAATTCCAAACAGATGCCAAAAGCAATGAGGCCTGAAGTCCTGCATGCAACACTAGAGGTGAAAGATGAAGGGGAGGTACCATCTTCTAAACTCTGTAGAGAAAGACACACTTAGAATAAAAAAATTTAAAACAAATGAAAAAAAAAAATTCTCCACTATCCATTGGTTAGTCTGGAGGAGATTAAAAGTTACTGGTGCCACAAACCTCCAGCTGTTGACTTCTTTTCCTTCCCCTCCATCACTTCAAACTTCATCATAGACTCCAGAATACCAGGTTGGAAGGGACCTCAAGGATCATCTGGTCCAAGCTTTTCTTGGCAAAAGCATGGTCTAGACAAGATGGCCCAGCACCCCGTCCAGCTGAATCTTAAAAGTGTCCAACGTTGGTGAATCCACCACTTCCCCGGGGAGATTATTCCAACGGCTGATTGTTCTTACTGTGAAAAATCTTTCCTCTTCTGCCCAATCAGAATCTCCCCAGGAGTAACCTGTACCTGTCACCCCTCCTCTTTTCCACGTGACTCCTTGTAAAAAGGGAGTCTCCATCTTCTTTGTAGCCACCCTTTAAATACTGGAACATTGTGTTAAGGTCTCCCCATAGCCTTCTTTTCTCACAGCCTTTCCTCATATGGCAGGCTTCCCAGTCCTTTGATCATCTTGGTGGCCCTTCTTTGGACCCTCTCTAGCCTGTCCACATCTTTTCTGCATAGCTGGGACCAAAGCTTAACACAGTATTCCAGGTGTGGCTCAACAAGCACACAGTAGAGTGGGATAATGACTTCTTCATCTCTGCTGGTGATGTCCTTGTTAATGCAACCCAGCATTCTGTTGGCTTTTTTTGCCACAGCAGCACACTGTTCCCTCATATTGAGTTTGTCCAGCAGGACACTCAGGTCCCTTTCTATAGAACTGCTCCCCAGCTGGGTAGATCCCAGCCTGTGCTGCGCTCCTGGATTATGTTTTCCCACGTGCAAGACCTTACACTTGTACTTGTTGAACTTCATAAGGTTCTTGCTAGTCCACTCTTCCAGCTGATGCAGGTCTTCCTGCAGGATGGCTCTCCCTTCCGAAGTGTCCACTTCCCCACTCAGTTTGCTGTCATCAAACTTAAAACTGTCTTGGCTCTCAGAAGCCATCTTGCCTTTACAAATACATTATTATTGCTGCAGATTTTTGTTTTATGTCAAAGGAGAACATCATGAAGGCACATTTTTCTAAAGACAATCTTGTAAAGACACGCTTCCTCAAAGAGGAATAAACCCAGGAAATACTATCCTGCACGTGTATAATTTTAACAGTACTCAGCACTGTCTGGATTTATTGCCCTAGCATACATCTACGCAATATGGAATGCCAGTATACTAGCCTCTCCTATACAACAACCCGTTGCAGTCCAAAAATTTGTATTAGGCCAATTATCAATTAGGTATAATTACTTTGACTTTTCTTATTAAAATACACAACAGATTTGTACTAGATGTCGTGCTACGATTCATGAATCGTAGCAACACTTTTGCACATTCAGTGCAAAAGAGGAACTTCAGAATAGCTTTCTACCTGCCCCAAAATAAGAAAAAGTTTAAATATACGATCTGGGAAAAAGTGTAGTATCCAGACTCCGACTTATACATCGATGGGTAAATTCTACATGTTCAAAAAATCTAATAGCTCAGAAGCTTTGGGGATGGTACCAACAGTCAATGGGCAATGACTGCGTTTAGCACAGTAACATATAATACTACTTAATGAGTGGACAGCGAGATGGTGATGACATTGCTTAAAAGGAGTTTCTAATCTTTTCAGGAATTAATGCTTAATACCCATCTCCATAGTTTCACTCTTCATCAGCAAGGAAAGAAAATTAACCAAGCTACTTTTAATATGAAAAGACTTAGGTTAAACAAGAGCAGTATTATGCACTTCTAACACTCAACTGGAAATTACAGCCCACTTTCTAGGTGACACTTTTTTTCTACAAGAAAGTGGCTCCCTGCCCTGTATTATAGGCATAAAGTAATTTGCTTTGGAGTTCCCTGGACAACCTGGACCTTTAAGCTTCTCTTTTCTTTAGCCAAATACACGCTTTCTGTGCCTCTGAAATTTTGAATGCTGTAATAAGTCCTTCCAAGTGCAATATTTTTAGGATATTTCTGATGCTGAAGTGATATATTTCCCTTTCCTCAAAGGCACGTAGAGGAAACAGGAACAGGTTATGCCAGGGATCAGTGAAATCCAGCGGCCTGAGTCACTTAACTTCTGTCCACACTCGCTACTTACCCACATGTACAGCCAGCCAACAGCACACCTACTTTTACGGTCTGACAGCCCTACCACTTCATATATATGCATTTCACTCCTTAATGTACGAATATGATTTTTCCAATTTTGAAAATAGATAGCCAAGGGACAGGCATTCTTCACTTAAGTATTAGGAAGAGAAGGAGCGGCAGGTAAGTCAGCAGCACACAGCAGACTGGGCAAGGCTGCTCCGATCTGCGCAGCGTCGCACGGCTCCGTAATCCCAAACCCACACGCAGGAAAGCTGCAACGTACTCCAAACCTGGAGCTGACTCTGGCAGCCCAGGTGCTCCTGCCTTCCTCCTGGTGCTTTTGATTCAAGTTTAGTTTGGAAATAGCTGCCCAAGTGCCTCCTGGCAGAACATTTGCCCAGCAACTCAAGTGCTTGAAACCTGAAGAAACAAAAAGCTTGTAGGAATTACTGCTTTTGGATTATTCCATGCATCAACATCCAGTTTGACACTCAAAAGTGTTTTCTTCTAGCTGCAGCAATAACACTGTTAGCCTTAATGTTTTCCTTTAAATGTTTATTTTCACTAGGCTTCATCTGCCTCATCATTACAGTCAGGTAAACAAGATCAAGAGGCTTAACAAGCTTTGAGTATCAAAGAAGGAGTTTAACTTTGCCAGTCGCTAAGATGCACCAACAGCAGAAAATTCTCCACTGCCCTCTCTGAAATACAGTAAGCATGATCAAAACGAACCTGTTATTGCAACCAGGAAGTTGTTCTGAATCTGACTTAAAAAGAAATGCTAGCCTAACAGCAAGGTGATGACAACCCTAAACTTCAAACTTCTCAGGTTAGTATCAATTCGGTGTGCATTTTCTGTCACGACATTGGAATTAGACCATATGACCTTTCCCCATGTTTCTCCCCAAAGTCCATCCATTATTCTTGCCTGACCGCTCTCCGTTATAACGTCCCACCACATCAGCACTGTACTTCATCTCTCTAACCAAAGGGTTGAACATATACCCCGTCCCTGAGCCTGTGGCCGGTTTCAGTTCCATTCTTTAATCCACGTGAATTTCAACAAAGGTGTTCAGGAACAGGATTAGGTCCTGAGCTTTTGGGTTGGGACTGCTAATATAATGCCCAAATCCCTAACATTAGACCAAATATTGCCTTTCAGGTTCATAGAAGCACAAACCTATGGCTCATTTCATTTAAAATTTAATTTTATACTTAAGGCAGTCTATAATATAGATATTACTAGACTTTTACTAATAATCAGTAACTATTTGCAATTACCAAACTAATGAATGAACTATGAATTGTTTTGAGGATGCTCAAAGACAAACATGGAGTAAACCCAGAAAAAAGCACTAAATGACTTGCAGTCTCAAAAATCCTAATCACTGCTGGGAAGAAGGAGAGACTTCTTCCACTAACAGGTATGACAGGCAAAGTGAGATTAGGCAAAACTTAAGAAGTATATTTTAGTTTCATACTTGGAGAAACTTCTCACCTGTAAAGCACTAACAACATCAACAGTGGGTGCTTATTCACACTGTCCAATCCACTTTAGAAGCCAAACAAGTTCACCCACGTTAACTACTTAATCCTCAGATCTTTTTCTGGGGGAAAAAAAAAAAGAAGAAATCTACAGAAATAAGTGGCTTCTGTGAGATCACTACTTTTCTATTTGGAGATATTTTAAGACTGCCTGGCACGTGTCATTCAGCAGCCATCAGGTAATGATTTTTGGTCACTGCTGCCCAGGGCTAAATTTATTTCTACGTGTCTTCTCAGCTGGGTCTCCCTTTCAGGAAGTCTGCAGGCTTGTTACTATAAAACCCGCATTTGCCAAGGGAAGGAATTCCAAGGACAGTATAGCCTGTAAGGGACTTGGGTGGCTGCTGCCACTATAGGTGAAATCTCCTATATGCCCCCACATATGTTCCCTCCAGGACACTGTCTTCTTATCGAGCTTCTGAAGAAACCAGTGTCCTGCGGAATTAGCAATCTTAGATAGATGTAGTTTAGGAGAAACTGTCAGAATATAACAGAAGACTATTAGACTGAGAGAAAGCATCTCTCACATCACTGCATCCATTCCTGTTTCAGAGGAGACTCTTCTAGTCCATGATCCTCTTTCCAACACTCACTCAACCTTTCTGCTAAATGCACCTTAAGTTTAAATTCGCCTTCCTCTCAAGGAAGAGGCTTGCTCCACCATGGTTTTAAAAACTCTTTTACAAATCTAGTCAGCCCATCCAAGATGATGACATGGATTAGACACTGAAAAGCACCCATTTGAGGTAACTGGACTTTCAAAGCTAGAGTTAGTACAATTATCTTTTTATATTAAATTTAAATGTCATTTTATGTTCTCCTTGCTTGCTTCAATTTCTTCCCCTCTCTTTAGGACGTTTATGAGAAGCAAGGACAGGTTAAAGCTTTACTTATTCCTCTTCATCTATCTTGGAGTTGAGTGACCCTTCAGAAATGAATGGAGCACTGTATCCTGAAGAACTCTGGCTACGGCAATAAGAAACTTCAAATGCCTGTATTAACTATTAACAGCCCCCAAAGCAGGCTTCAAAGCAGGTAGGTGATTAAAACATGTACAAGAAGATAGCAAGACCCGAGAAAAGTCATGGGAAGAGTCTAGGACAGATCCTCCCTGGATTTCACGGAGGAAATTGGGCAGCGACTCTTCAGTGACTTTGCCAGCAGACAGAAGGACTTCATTACAGCCTCAGGACTCATTCGGATCAGAAGAATTTTTCCCGTTGTAACCAGTTGACTAGTAAAAGCTTAATTATTTTTAAGATGCAATCTTGCTTAACTTTATTTATTGTCACTTCCCACATTCTTCCCAAAACATATCTTTAATTCTGAGCAGGTTCAGTTCAATCTGGTGAGACCACCAAGTTAATCGTGTGACTTGCAGAGCTGTGAGCATTGCCGGTACGCAGGAGTCAGGCCATCGCAGATGTTAAGTCTGGGGTCTGTGGCAAATCCTCCCTAGCCCAAATCTACATCCAGGATACCCAGATTAAAGGTGAGCAGCACAAAAAGGTAATTTAAAAAAATTGCTCCCTTCTCTGAAGGCATTACAATCCACATTATTCAACGCCCAGAACTCATCTGACAACCAGACTAACCTGACACTAATGCCAGGCTAAACGCTCTCCAGATGGGAAAGGGCACAGCCGTCCACCTTACTGGAGCTGGGGCAGTGGGCAGTGAAAACCCAACGGGTCACTACGCTGGAACGTTCACCTGTACAAAGGAGAGTAGATCACAGCATATCCATCATGACATCTGGAAGGAGGATGGACTAAGCCCTGGGGTTCTAATTCCCAGATGATTTCCGAAATGTACCCAGTCAATTGCTAACATGGAATGAATAACCCATCCTGGGAGAGGTGACCAAAGACGGTAGGCTGTGAAAATGGGGTAGACGAGACTGGAAAACACACAGGAGGTCAAATCTTTGTAGGTGTGCAAATGCCACTCTGGATCCCAGTGAAACATGGGTGGAAATTTATTATTGAAGAGAGGACAACAATCACAACCACCAAGCACAGGCTGCCAGCCAGGAGCAAGCTGAAGTTCCAGCAGAATCGGGCAGCTGTTGAATGGGGATTTACACATGCCACTTCAGATTTAAATGCCTAAATCCTTCTCTGAATCTATTTCACTGAAAATCATACAAATAAGGGATGGAATAAGCAATCCATTTTGCATCATCCTCTTTGATTTTGTCAGGGAGAGGAACAACGTGTGACCAAGGAGGAAGAACGAGGGAATGCTGCTTCTCCACAGGTTCTCAGCAGAGTCAGCAGCGGAGGAAGAGTTACTCCACAGCGACTTTCAACTCCTTCATCCCAACTCCTTCCCTGCAGATGGTCCATATCGACAACGTCTGTATGACTGCATCTCCCTCTACTGGCTAGCCCCAGAGTGGGACCGTCTTTTGTCTTTTAGAAGCTGTGTTTCTGCTCAAATTACAAAAACCTGTTGTCACTGAAGCAGCAGGTCAAACACTGCCGAGGTGTTTATTACAGAAACAAGCCCAGAGTGGGATAACGGCTATTAATAGGTATTTTGGTAGTCACTGACAATAGGACAGTATTTACAAGTAAGCAAAAAACACACCACACCACAAATTGTGAGTTTGTTTTACTGACAAACACTACGTATGACCTAATGTGGTCCTTTTTAGCGGCACAGTGAATAAAAAGCTTGATTCCAGCTGATCTCTGAAGTTCCGATTTATAGGCCTACGATGCCTTACTACGCTGAATCCTACACTGCAAGGGAAGTTCGATGAGAGCATGTAATCTGAGATATACTTTGTGATAAATGATCAAACACTGTTTTGCTGATGAAGCGGACACCAGAACTATTCCCAAACTGAGCGCAATATTTAAGAATATTTAAAATAATATACAACATTAATAATATTTAAAACGCTTACATAATATCCTAGCCACGTCTCTTATAAAGATCTTTAAGTACAGTTCTTGGAATAAGAATATTATTTTGATTTAAACACTGCCATAATATTTTCTTTTCATTCTCACAGCACCAGGACATCTATGACTTTAAATCCAAAAGCTGGTTCTAAACCAGTTCGAATGTAGTTTTACTAAGAAGTCAAAAATCAAGGTTTCCTAATACCATTTCATAAAAGTCAAAATTTTGAGTTTGCTTGCCTGACCCCTTCATTATTTGTGTTAATTATCTATTTACCACACAGAGCTACTATGCTGCAATGGTGAAAAGATCAAAACGCAAGAAGCCAGTTCTAGCAAGACAGAAGGCAGTTCAAATAAACTCTGCTCAAGCAGAAAAGTAAAATAAAATAAACCTCCTCATGATGTAGTCGTGTTGCAATGTTATAGCCGTATAAGGAATGCAGCTCTACCCCTCCACTGTATTTAGATGAAATCTTACCACTGAAATCATACCATTTAAAGTGCAACGTCCAGTAAAATGACTAACTCAAAGCGAACAGAAAAAATCCAGTGGTAATCACCATGGCGAAAAATAGGTCAGGAAAGACTACAGCTAGCGTTGAATCCATGTACGGGGCGAACAGGGCCTCATTCAGACCGCGATTCGCTCAGCCACTCTCCATTTCTAGCTAGCCACACGTTACCTGCACCAATTCCTGTTGCATAGAAGGAAATGGTTTCTCTTAACTACTGTTACCAAGAACAAATCCTCATTAGCAGCAAACTGCATGGTCCTCTTTTTCTCTATCTAAAACCTCTGCCCAAGTGAAGGGCTGTTACGCCACATACAAGCCTGACGTCCAAAAAAGGTGTGTCACTGACTGACACAGTACAAAATCAAACAACTGAGGCACAAGAATCCTGTAAGTATCAGTCATGCCATTCAACGTGCAACGAAATCAGTCCTCAGTTTCGGCTCTTCGTATCGAACTCTTCACTGCCTCCTAGTAGATATAACTACTAACTTTCAGCCTACAACAGAATCCTACTTCAATGATGATTTTCATCCACGTTACTCAAGGGTAGACAGGCCTCTGCACCACAAATATGATTTTTAACTAGGGCACGATGCTTTTGTGAGGGTTTGATTGACCTGAGCAGAAGCAGGGTGTATAAAGCCTGATTCCCCAGCCCAGGGTGGCCTGCTCTCCCTTTTAGCATCCTTTCATCAACGTTCCCAATTCACCTGCTTGTAGAAAGATCATCAGGGAGCACGAAGGCTTGAATAAACCAGAAGGAACCATAATCCCGTGAGTGTCACGCACACAAACACATTAAGAGATTGTGGAGATAGAGATCTGGAATGGGAATGCATTGCCCCCAAAGCATCAAATAAATGGGGAGGGTTAATAACACGATAAAAAGTCTCCCCCCTACAAACAGCCACTGCACCCGCAGGAAGTATCTGCAAGAATTTTAGAATAAGGCCCCTGAACATCATAGAATCGTAGACTGGTTTGGGTTGGAAGGGACCCTAAAGATCATCTAGTTCCAACCCCCTGCCCTGGGCAGGGACACCTCCCACCAGACCAGGTTGCTCCAAGCCCCATCCAGCCTGGCCTTGAACCCTTCCAGGGATGGGGCAGCCACAGCTTCTCTGGGCAACGTGGGCCAGGGCCTCACCGCCCTCACAGTCAAGAATTTCTAATCTAAATCTCCCCTCTTCCAGTTTAAAACTGTTATCCCTCGACCTATCACTACACTCCCTGATCAAGAGTCCCTCCCCATCTCTCCTGTAGACCCCCTTTTGGTACTGGAAGGCTGCTATAAGGTCTCCCTGGAGCCTTCTCTTCTCCAGGCTGAACAACCCCAACTCTCTCAGCCCGTCCTCACAGCAGAGGGGCTCCAGCCCTCGGATCATCTTCGTGACTTTCCTCTGGACTTGCTCCAACAGGTCCATGTCCTTCTCATGTTGGGTGCCCCATCATCTAACAGCTGGGGGAGCAGTTCACTGCTAGGCTGGGTAAGTGAGAGATGAGAGAGTCACAGTAACATTTTTTAATGAGATACACTGAAAAGAGTGAGCTGGAGGCACCCCGAAGCCCAGCCTGGCACGCAGCAGACCCATGGTCCACGCACAGGGCTGCTCACATCTGCCCTGCCTCGAAGTTCAGGCTCCAGGGCGGCCAAGCTGTCAAATCATCACATCTACATTTTGCTGGAACATGGCTGGAACATGTTGTTTTGACAAGCTGCATTTACGGACCCAAAGCGATTTCCTGAGAAAATCTGTGACCAGCACTAATCAGTATATCCACGCTGTTAATTCTGCACAGAAAGCTGCACACCAGGGTAATGAAAACAGGGGCAGAGGATTAATTAAATTAAAAGAAAATAATTTTTAAAGGCTTTGCTGTCCAACAGCTCTGTTGCTCCATTCCAAGGACAGATGAAAAGGAAATTAACTGTACAACTCATTAGAAATAACTGGGAAAAAAGGGACCAAAAGAGGTAGGAATGCATGTGAGCTCCCTCTAGGAATGCTAGAGGTAGCTACTAACCTCCGAGAAAACCTGGACAAAGTGGACAAAACTTTCTGAACAAACCCAAAAAAGCTATGAGAGTTAATGTCCCCACCAGGAACAGTCTTTGGAGCGGACAGGGGAGAAACTGTGGGCTTTGAAGTGCCACTTTCTGATGAGGCTCTGAAGCCCCGAGCTCACCCACCTTCTTCTGCCGAAGTTGCTTTGCCATTAGGTTGATGTTTCAGCTCCCACAACAAGACCACTTCTTACCTTTGATCCACCCCCTTGGAGACTTTCTTCGTTTAAGAGGTATTTGATGCCCATTTGGAAAAGACACTCTTTCTAACCCTATGAAAGCAACCCTGGTGTCTGCCAGAGCTCTGCTTGAGCAGACTTATTAAAGAAGGCCAAACGAAACTTCCCATGACCCAGTACATTTCAGAGAAAGCATCAGGATCACAGGGCTGAAATAGTTTATCTTGGCTATTGGATTTATTTTGCCTGTAACAAATATTTTGGCTTCCTACCCTATCAGTTTGCCAATGAAAACACAGATCCAAGGCTTTCAGACTGCAGAATTGTAGCAATTCTGAAAAATGACAAAGTGAAACACATACCAGCTAATAAAGAGCTATTCATGCTATAAATGCCCCCTTGTGCTGAGTGTAACTCAGCTTCTGGAAATATCGGGCCTGTTCGCCCTAACGTCGAACTCAGAGATTTGTTCTGCAGCAAGTCACACGGATGCTTTCTTCATACGCAATGTCTCTGATTTCTACGTGGTGTATTATTCCTCTCCCACAAAGACAGGACGCTTTTTTTTTTTTTTTTTTTTTGAGAATAAACCGACATGGGGGAAGATAACTCATGAAAGAGGCTACCAAAACATCTGTTCATACTGGAGGTGGCAATCCGGCCTTAGTAGGTGTCAGTGAGATTCACCAAAGGTAACACCCTCTTTTTTTAATCTCTCTCCATTGATATTGGGATTATATCAAATGCTATTACTGCAATTCAATACTGCAACACTCCCTTCTCAGGGAACCTGCACACACGATTACTCTCCACAAACCACGTAACCTCAACATTGCAGGGCTGCTTTTGGGAACGTTCCCTTCAAATGCCCACCGATGCAGCAATGAGAGGACCTCCAAACTGCCCAGTCTCCAAATCCTGCCCACAACCTGGAAACGGAGCTGGATTGACCTACAATACAGATTCTGCCCTTGGAACTTAGTCAATGACTACAACAGCGCTCCAGTAATCAATAACCAACTCACATTATTTAGCAAAATAGGCCTTTATAGCTCAAGGCAAAAGATGTGGAAAAGACAAACACATTTGTACACAATTCTTCTTGTCCTAAGAACTTTAAATTGAGATCTCATTTATCAATCGGTGGCTGGGTAGATGAGTAAATATTGGAAGTTATCTCCCTCGTTTAAAAACTAGTGGGCAACAAGGTACTCAGTTAAAGATGCTCCAGGCTAGGAGTGAGCTGTTGTGGAGTATTCAACTCTTCTGCTAAATGTTTTATCCACCATTCTTGGTAGATAACTCGCTGCTTTGGTGACAGAGGTACCAACTGTCAAAAACATTCTATTACATTATTAGCCCCTTCCACTCAGAACCTAAAGACTGCTCTAGTATTTTCAGACTATGGATACTTCCTTTTTTTACCCTACAGGATGACCAGATAAACACAGAAAAGGAAATGATACGCAGAGATGAGCGAAGCCACAGATTTCTCTGGAAATACCATTCATAAACTCAACAGCTTTCTTATTCTTTCCTTTCCCTCAACCTGGAATCTGAACTTCATACACTAAATAAAGACCTGCAAAGACTGGGGCTCCTCTAGGATAAGGGCAGCAGAGGTCCGAACTGACACAATTCTGCCAGGGACACTTCTCAGCTCATACTCGAGGTGTTTTATAGCGACCATGGCGCTACTCGGAATTTATTTTCCTCACTTCTAGGCCAGAATTAAAGACACAAGTTTCAATGGAAGTCAGAGTCCAGAGGAAAAGCAGTAACGGTCACTACAATAAACTCAGGCATAAGCTGATTTATTTGAGGAAAACACAAGGCGCGTTAGTGATACGATGCATTGTTAATGCAGCAACAGCTACTGGTGCTTTATCTGAAATAGAATTTTACACCGGTTTTTGCAGCAACTTCTTTACTATATGCTTCCCTGACAAAGAATTAAAAAGAAAGTGTCTGACTTTTTGAAAAGGACTGTGTGAAAACACCCAAATATTCATAACGGACAGAATTAATGGAGGTTTCCAGATTGTGTAACTTTTCCGCTTAAGTTAGTGACAAAGCAGCAGCTGGATTCCAGGTTTCTATTTCAGTAAGAGACACTAAACCTTCCAAATAAGCCAATGCTACAAAAGATATCACGTATAAAAAAAATACAGAAAAGCAAAGGATGCAAGATGGCCAGATAGGGAAAAAAGCTGCCACAAAAATAAATATGCCATTTACGTCTCAAAGATCAGTTTTAATATCAATACAGTGCTGATGTATTAAGCTAAAAACAATGACCGTACTTTTCTAGAAGGAATTGAAAACAGACATATCGAGTTGAATATTGACTTTGGAGCAAAGAACAAATGCTTTTTCCAGTCAAGGCAGAGGTAAAATGTTGATGTAAAACCTTGTAAATAATTGTCTATCGGTTCATATTTCTGCACACTAGCTTGTTCCTTAGGTTTTATTTTGCGTGTACAGCTATTTTACCCCACCCAGCGATGTAAACTCTTTCCCTTCCAATGAACTGTCCCCTAAAAGTTCAGGCAGCGAAAGGGTTCGGCAGACGTACAGAACATGCCTCACTCTCTCCATCCTGTGGGCAGAAATGAATGTTGCAGCATGTGTTTGCCTTGATCACAATGAATCCAGGAAAACATTTAATCAAGTGCACGAGTATGTTTGTATATAGGAATATTTTTTTAACATGCACTTAAAACTTAAATCATGTGCTTAAATACCCCTGAATAAATTAACTGCGATAACTGCAATAATTGTCCCTTCAAATGCTTATTAAAACCAGTAGAGTATCTTTGGGGTTTCTTTTTGTTTCTTTCTCCAAATAACCATGGGAATCCAGGGTCATTAAACACAATGCAAGAATCACATAAAGTAGAGTATTGAAGAAGAAAAGTAAAGGCACTGACCCACTCGTGATGTCATCAGCTCTGATATTCTTGCCCAGCACATCCCCATCGCTCATATAGCCGGTGGCATCCATGGTGATGCCTTCCAGATCGATTTCATCACTTCCCTTGTCCGAGATGTCCACGTGGCAGACACTGCTACCGCGGGACGCTAGCTGCCTCCGCAAAGGTGCCGAATACATGTAACGTCCCGACTCCGTGTTGATGAAGCGGCTGGCGTTCCCTCGCGGAGGATACCCATTTCCCATCGACGGAGCGTCGCCTGCCTGCAGGCGGGGGCTGGACTGCCCCAGTCTCCACGATAAAGGGGTCGGTCGTGCTGTCAAGCTAAGGATGCTGCGGCCGCTTATCTCGGTAGTGACATTGGTGTCAAACGTAGTTTCCAATGTGCTGAAAAAAAAAAAAGAAATGCATTTGATTGAATGTGGCCTGCTATACAGAGGAACGTGAGATTTGGAGCAACTTTCTTATGAGGAAAGGTTGAGAGACCTGGCTCTGTTTAGCCTGGAGAAGAGAAGACTGAGAGGGCATCTCATCAATGCTTATCAATATCTAAAGGCTGGGTGTCAAGAGGATGGAGCCAGACTCTACTCAGTGGAGCCCAGCAACAGGACAAGAGGCAACAGGCATAAACTTGAACACAGGAAATTCCATCTGAACATGAGGAAAAACTTCTTTGAGGGCGGCAGAGCCCTGGAACAGGCTGCCCAGAGAGGGTGTGGAGTCCCCTTCTCTGGAGATACTCAAACCCCGCCTGGACGCATTCCTGTGCCACCTGCTCTGGGTGACCCTGCTCTGGCAGGGGGTTGGGACTAGATGATTTCCAGAGGTCCCTTCCAAACCCTGACCATTCTGTGATTCAGATGATTGCAGACCCTACACCCTGAAGACTCACCAAATTACGGATTGTAAGTAACAGCTCTAACTGAATTTACCTGCTACAACGCCTTGAGAGTGATAGGTCCATTTCTCCAAGACTGTTCTTAAATACACCAAGTGTTCAACATATATGTGGGAACACTTAAGTAAGAATTTTTAATGGATTATCCACAGTATCAAAGCAGAACTTTTTCATCTTTGATCCCATATAACCCCATCATACTGTGGTTTTGCCACTCTAGGCCAGGGAGTAGGATATTAAGCCAACTAAAGGAAAACCAACCGAAGTACTATTTTTCTGATATATTTTCTTTTTTTGGCTGCATCCATGAAAGCCCTAATACTCTGGACACGTGTCCCACACCAAGATGGTAGCTATTTTTACACCAAGAAAAGGATTAAATGAAAAAAATAATAAGAAAAGCAAACCAAATTTATTTTTCAAAATATATTTTATATATTCATGAATTGAATATATTTTTCAAAATCTTGGCAACATTTATACAGAGCTCTGGTTACAAAAGCATTTTAACTGACAGCCTGTAAATACAGATTTTGACAAGCTTCAGTTATAGGAAATCTTGCATTCTTCATGTCTGAGACTACGAATATGTTGCATCCCTTCCAACAGCAATACTACGATGGCCTGAGAACTCTGCGACCACTTACCTTGGTAGTGACATTGGTGTCAAAAGTATTTTCCAATGTGCGTAAAAAAAATAAATACATTCGATTAAATGTAGACCACTAACTGGAACCTTAAAAAGGGGACTGCTACACCACGAGATTTCAGGTGATGTGTACAGATTGCAAGACCCTACACTCTGAAGGACTGCAGCTTAATTGCGGCTAATTTAGTTGCGGCTAATCCACAGCTGCAACTTCTTTACCCACATGAACTCCCCCTTTTCCTTTCCAGCTCAACTAACATTGCGTTATTTCTTTTTTTTTTTTCCTGTGCGTATTTGTTGAAATAAGCAGCATCGTACTATTCTCAACGTAATTTTGCGCTGCAAAAACCTATGCATCCGCCGGTGACAGTAATTAAATCATAATAAGCTGTCACATTAATTGGAATTTGAAAAGAAAAATAGCATTGGGAGTTCATCTTCGCAAGCCCTGCCTCAGTTTTAGATACAAAACCAAAACATGAAGCGCTCCCGCAATGAACTCCGTTTGGGCTGCAGTCCGTAAGGCACTGAACACTAAGGAGGACCCGACCTCTTTAGGGGCCAAACAGCTTATTCTCCCAAGCCGCCTGTTCAGTGCTAAAAAGATCTGAGTCACGGAATGTTTAAATGTAACAGCAGCCTGTGTTTATTTAGATCATATTTTAAATGTAGCTGAAGATTTCCAAACGCTGCTTTACAAAGAAAAAGCAGTTATATACATGGGTGACCAATAATATTAGAAAAATTTGTTTGTCCAAAGATTGGTCAGGAATTCAAGTTATGCACTTGATAAAGTGGGTCAAGCACAGTTCACCTGCTTCTTTAAATAAAATATTACACATGGGGGGAGAGGGGTGTAATGCACTGAAGTTGTTAAAGAGTAAGATAAAGAAATATTTTAAACTGTAACCTATATTCAAACACCACCTAACACATTTAACAAGCACTGATTATTCTCCACCTTTGATTCTACATACAACCCACCACCACCAATTATTCATTATACATCTCAATAAACACTGGACATTACTCACAATCTGGGCTTTAAAGACAAAAAGTACGAGATCAGTACCTTCCACTGTCGGCGTTCATCATTTTTCAAGGATGCAACCCAGCCAGATCTAAGAGCTGTAAAGTAAGACCACAACGATTTCCATTTTCTTATAAACAAAGCCACGGCGTTACCTGTGAGTGACCTGGGTTCCCCGTAAACTGGACATCGTTTCCTCTAAGTTCTGTCGAAGATCGGCAATGTTTTTCACAGTTCGTAACCGCCGAGTTTCTGGATCCTCTCCTACAGGGAAAATAAACCATTAGAAAGGATAAGGCAGGAAACAGCACAGAACTGAGCTGTTACCTCTGCCTGAATCCGACTCAAACGTGGGTTTTTTCTGCCTTTCTGTTATTTAACACCCTAAACCGATTACGATGGAGACACCATTCCCCTACGGCAGGCACCTGCCACTGCCGCAGCTGGACTGAGAATCAGCTCCGTACTGTAACTGTGCTCCACAGGCTGCCTTTGCACCAGATGTTTCTGTATTGCCATTTCCCCATACGACCCAATTTAAATTCTGGTTAACTTTCAACCTCATTAGCAGATATACGCCATCAATACCACCCTTTCCATCTCCTATATCGACACAATTAACAGCAACCCAACACAGACAATTTCTCCCATGCTGTATTTTCACAAGACCTTCTTTTTCCCGTTTTAAACGGATCTCAGTTTACAACAATAGTTTTACAGTAAAGCAAATTGTGTTGACTGGGTGCTCCATGCCGAGTGATGTTTTAGGTACAGTAACAAAAGCTTTGTGTTTGTCCACAGCACAACAGTTTTCGTTACTTAAATGTGCCGCATGACATGAAGTTGGTGGTGTCTCTTACTTTCCCTGGCATTTAGAAATTCTGCTCTTTAAATACTCTGGTTCTAAAAAACTTCTATATCCTGTTCTCTAACTTTAAAAGTAGAGCTTATATACGTTAAAAAAGTCCTTCTAGTGCCTCAGCATCATCTGTTTTTATAGAAATAATGATTGAATCAGTGCCTCAGCATAATTTATTTACTTGCTCTCAGCTGGCAATTGGTTGCTAACTCAGCTGAGCTTTATATAGTTAAACCTTCTAAGAGGGTGAAGAGAAGTGAATGGCTGGTAGTGCCAACATATTCTTTGGAAGCTGAATGCTGAAACAGAAAACCTCCAAAAAGCCGTCACAAAACTTCTGTTGGGCAGAGAAGGAAATGATTTCATTCTAGAGGGTTTACAAGTCATGACTAAAGCAAATACTACAGCATATTTAAAACTTTTCAAATTTTGTATCCGCCTTCTCTGCACAAGTGCTGCATTCTTAAGCTGCCGGGATACTGGTCATCCATGCGACCGCTCGTTTAGATGGCTATCTACATATTACTGAAATCGGGAGCGCTGAGGAACAGATAAATAAGCTGTTGTTGGAACTTTCCACATTCTTTGCTTTAAACTTCTTGCTTCTGAAAGAGGGCGGGTTTGTGGTGCAGAAAGCCCCGGTCACATACTCTTGCCCGCAAAGCAGCAGTAGCACAAACTACTCCCCAAAGTGCCGGAGCCCTGACTTTGGGGAATGGTCTAGGGAGGGGAAGATGGACTTTAATATTTATACAATCGTTAGCCTTTCTGAAACAAACAACAATGGCTCAGCTAGTCTACTCCCCGGGAAACCATCTCCCCAAGACAGAATTCACTCAGGCCAAATGGTCACACAATTACGGTCTGTCTGGGTTGGAAACAGCCGCCTAACAAGACCAGTTCCTTCAGCCAATGGGTCTCTGGGACAGAAAACATTTTCTTCACTCACGGATCTACAAATTTTTGCAGTAAAGAACATAAAATATTTATAGGCCTTTAGCCTAACAAAGGTCACAGGGCTCTTTCACAGATCATTTCTCTCATAGCTGTGAAGGCAAATGGTAGGTAAATTCTTAAGAGAACATACTTGAGACAAGCTAAACCTATGTCTATTGAGATCACTCTTATGCCTAAATTGATACAAGATTTTTACTTAAAGGACATTCAATTGCTTTTAATATAAATACACTTTAAAAGACAGGCACTGGATAGTGCCACTAGAACTTAATTATTAAATCATTTAGCTCTTCATGAACAGGCAGCATCATTAAACTATTCCGCTTCCAGTTCTCCCTACCTATACTCTCGTTTGTTTTATATATGGTTTTAAAGCAAAAGCATCTATAGCTGCTACGTAGGGAGAGAAGAAAGCTGTCCCTTATTTCTTCTAATCTATTTGGTTTGAGGGACCGTTTTGTTTTGTTTGCTCCTTTTCCCCTAAGCCCCCTCTATGGACTGCTGCTCTCCGTGGGGTTTGGCTGCACACAGCTGGGTTTTGCGTCTCCATTGTTTGAGGTTGTCGGCTGTCTCTCCCATTTTTGGATCCCCAAACTTACACATTCTACTTGAATAATAGTTTGTTTTTACATAACGTCTGTCATTCAAGACTGAAGACCTTTTGTTCTCTATAAACACTTCTCAGCTTACAGGCTGAAATACATCTAGGCTAGGCAATATGACGATCAAGAGGTAATACTGAAAAAGTTTAAGCAACTGGACACTGAGTTTCTTAACTGTCTCTCATATTTAAATACGAACGCAAAAATGTTCTCAAGGATTTTATCCCATGCCATTTATTTGCCTTTTAAATATTTAATCCACCTATATAGAAGTCATACACACAGGAACGCTCCTTTATGCATTCCTGCGGCCCTTTTCCTCACCAACGACTCTGCCTCTTGCCTTTGCCACCAGCACACACGCACACAGGTAGAAACGCAGCATTGGCAGAATACGTGATGCGGTATGAAATTAATCCCATTGGGAAACTTCTAGCCACATGATTTTTCCAAGCAGGGCAATCAGTTTCAAAACTCACATTAAACTGGAGGACACCAAGACTAAGTAGATGAAAAAACCTGAGATATTCGACTGACGAGATACACTGCAATAGCACGCAGTAAGCAAAGTCATAGACATTGGCGAAATTGGAATAGCAGGAGACTTGGCTGTGACTTTAAAACTACAGTTTAGATCTTCAGTAGAATACGGTTGCCAAAAATTGCTTTGTTATATTGATAAGATTAAAAATTATTGCTAATTATCATTGACTTCTTACAGTAGCAGGAATTCTAGATAAAGGTACGAAGTACTTTGTAATTCATACGAATTCATACAAAGTCATTCATTCAGACTGATAATATTCTAATTGCAATCAGTTCCAGCTTCTGTATGCTGGACACAGTAAAGCGTAGCTGGATTTCGGTCTCCTAGTGCTGGAAAGACCATTTCTCAAAGCGACCAGATTCATGTGAATGAATACCGAGATTCCTCCAAACCTTGAAAAGAACCAAAACATCAAGGAAATTAACTTAATCTCTTCGGCAAAGTTTTAAAACGTAAAAACTAAGTATCAAATGCTTGCAAATACTTAGGATCCTTATAATACCTTAATCCTAAAAGGTGCTGCAGATCTCCTAGAAAAACATGAAGTACCCAGAATTCCTAATTATTTCAAGAAACGTGGGGGGCACACCCTTGCACAGAACTTGAGCATCTACTCTTCACCTTATTGACAACTGGTTTCCATTGCTGAAGAGCTGAAAGAAATATCGTAACTAGTAAGAACTAAAGCGTTAGGAATAAAACCAAATTAAATCACCCTTCCCTAAAGAGGGACCCCCTGACTTCAAACTTGCTTTAGCCCACTCTTATTTAACCAGACGACCGTCACGTTGCAAGACGTACCTGAGAGGTCTTCAAGAGCAGGCTGTCCAGTTTTGACGTAAAGAGCAGAATCCATGCTGACCCCTCCTGTGCTGGCCTCGGCTGTTACGTTCCCTTCATTGTCTGTCTGCGATCTGGAAGGCAAAACAAAATCAAGACGTACAGTCACTCCCCATCAAAAGTATCTCAAGTATAACAACTAGACAACTGCACCCGCCATCCGCCGCTCTGTCCCTCTCCACAACAGACCAGCAGACTGATTTTACATAATTCATTAGTCCCATGTTGAACTATGTCCTAGAAATGGAAACAAGCACTCAGCTGTAAAAAATTAAAAATTCATAGTCAAAGATAGGCTGCGCAGCTCTTCAGACAGGGTCTTAAGACACTTGGATTTCCAGCTAAATTTTAATCATCGATAACATCAGTTGTTGTGGTTAATCTGATCCTCTCTAGTAAAGTCTGTATTGCATAAATATAAATCAGGTAGCGCATGATGGCTTGTTACACTCCCGCTAGCTTCCCTTCAATAACTAGCAACGTCACTAATTTCTACTCTAAAATAAATGACTGGGTAAAACCAACTTCAAACTCCAATTTACTGTCTGACATTGTGGCTTGTCAGGTAATGAAAGGTGATGTCTAAGAATCCACGGTCAGATCTGAGTAATCTATCTTGACTCATTTCACTTTGCCAGTTGCGCTGTGTTTTGCTCCTAGAGCCACATCAACAAGCGGCTGGAATTTCTGTCCAAAGGATAAGTGCTGTACAAAGTGAAGACACACAGGGAATTACTGTCACAATACTCTTCAGTCATTTCTATACGAAACGTAGAATAATTTCTCAGGTCTTTTACTTTAAAAAAAATAAAAATAAAAGTCTATAGGCTTATTAAGTCTATAGGTTTAAATTAACTTTAACTGACAGCTGAAAAACCCCAAGACTACTGCTGCAATGCATTTTGCAGATTCAAAGAAGTGTCTGGATGGCAAATTTATAGTAACACTATGTTTGCCCTGCAAATCAATACAATTTGACTTTTCTCGTTCCTTTTAAAGCCAGCAAGATTATACAGTTCAGCCTTTTGTCCTCCACTGCTGAAAAGTAAAGACTATTTTTTCAAATTCAAAGCATTTTCCCCAGCTGCCAATAGGTAGTTGCATTACTGGCTTTTTGTGAAAAGTCAAATAAATACTGCCTAGAGTTTCTCAGTATGTTTGTATTATAGAAAACATATGGATTGCATCTGCTTTTACACTTCAGATGATGATTTCTATTTTCAGATTAAGACAAACACCAAAGTAGAGTGGTTTTTACTTTATCCTTTGATAGGACATTGTAACGATAAATTTAATGACCCAAAGCATCACGAACGCATTTTTGCTGGTTATGAGGGACAAACATTAAAGCAATCAGTTTGCAATCACAATTTTCTATTAAATTATGGATTAAAATAGTACAAACTGCACTCACAATTTTTAACTCAAAACAAACCTCCAAAAATTACTAGTAGTAGATCCCGCCTTCAGCCAAATGTACAACAATAATGCTGATGTACATAGATGAATGCAAGAGTAAGAGAAATCTAGCACATGTACTCTTAATACAAGTTTTGGTCAGGCTAATTTTTCATATCTGGTTCCTTTTCATGTGACAGCATCCCAGAAGAACACCTGGCATTTTATTCCATACACAGAGGGAGAACACTCAAGGGGTCAGAAGACTCAAGGGTCGCTCTTCCCATTTTGCATTCCTACATAGGCCTTTGGCATCCCTCTCCTTCAGGTTAATTCCATTTACATTCACTTTTATTTAAAAAACGTGGCCAACCATTTCTTACGCTACATCTGCCAAGAGATCAAAGGCAAAATCGCACATAGTAGAACTGAAAAAATGACAGAAAAGGGTGACAAAGATGACCAAAGAGTGCGAACAGCATCTCTACAACTAAAACTCAACAGGCTAGGACACCTTAGCCTAGAAAAGACGCGTCTTAAGGGAGGGAAGGATATGATAGAGGTCTCTCAAATCACTAGCAGCAAGAAGATGATGAAGACAAAACAACCCCTTGCATTCTCTTCCCATGAAAAAACTCAAGCGGTGTCAATGGAAACTAGGAGATGGCTGTCAAAACCAAAAATCCCACCATCTCACTCTGGAATTTCTTGCGTCATGGTCAGGCTGGGGAGCATGTCCTTAGGAAGCTTTGTTATTGTTTTCCCTTGTTACTCTTCCCTAGATATCTTCTATTGCCGTTCTCAAGCAGAAGATGTTGGACTAGATGGAGGTTAGTTGTGACCCCATATGGCTGCTCTTATGCTTATCTAATTCAGGGTTAATGCACAGAAGAGCAGACTTTGTGCCTGGCCCTACCTACACTAAGGGATTTTTATTTGTTTTTTTTTAAGACTTCCCATTACTGCTTATAGTGAGACAGCTCCTGTGTATGTCATAAATTGGCATGGCTACAACTTTTAAAAGTATGATGCATAAAACAAACAAAACCCACACAGCACAAAAAAAAGGCAAGAGGAGCACCTGGTCAAGAAGGTGTTAGCGTTCTCAGCCTAACTGTTGTCAGGGTCAGATACGACAATTACTCATCCTCCTATCTACCACAACTTCTTATACGTCTTAGTCTGACGGCCTTCACCAAGTATTTTTGTGTAAACGGAGAAATAGGCTACTCTCTTAAAGCCAGAAACTTTTACACGATGTGGCATTCACCTTGCTGCCTCACCCCCCTGAAAAAGCATCCAAAACGAATCTCCCCATCTCAGCATCACGTTCAAAACAGTCCGTTGGAGAAGTTCACCGTACCTGTACATGAAGGGAGCGACCGTGGCGGTGTTCGGGTGGCTGTATTGCTGTTGGGGATGAGGTAGCTGAACACTCACAGTGTTGCTTCCTGTGGTGTGTGTCGTCGCGGCTGGTCCGTTGACAGCTTGGCTGCTGCTGCTGCTGTTGAGGCCTCCTACACCTTTTCCTTCTGAAGAGGCCAGGCTGGACGAGGAGCTGGAATGCCGGCTGTCCAGCTGAGACTTCTGATGAGAGAGCCCCGAGCCGGCTTTCCCGCTGCGGCTTCTCTCGCCTTCCTTTGCAGGAACGGGGGCACTTGAGGATTTCCCTGTGGTGGTTTTCATTCCTGGTTTTGGTATTCCACTGTGCGAAGGGGCAGAGGCCTCCTTCTTGGCACTATTCAGCTTTCCTCCTTTAGGGATAAAGCTTGCAATCTTGGAGGACTTTTTTGGCATCTCTGTTGTTGCTAGTGCTGTCTGTTCTTCTTTTGGTTCCTCTTTCAGGTCCAGCTTTTCCGTGATAGATGTTCTCTTCGCAATGTCTTTGCTTTTATCCTTTTCTTTCTCTTTCTGTTTCTCCTTATCCTTCTCATTACCCTTTGGAGAACTTTTCTTATTAGTTAGTGCCCGGCTAAAAGTCCTTTGTGCAATTCCCTTGAGTGCAATTTTGGGACTACTGGACATCGATCCTGGATTGTTCACATTCTGATTCGCGGCATCAATTTCTTCGCTTTCCTCAAAGCTGAGAAGCGTGTCTAGCTTTTCACAACTGTCGTCCCGAGATCCCGGACACTCGAGCGTCGTCCCTCCTGCTTTGGAGCCTCCTTTGCTATTGAAGAGTTTTAATTTTTCAAGCATGGATTTTTGACCATTGGGAGTTGTTTTGGTGATTTCTGACGGTGGCTTTGGAGGCTCCGTTACGGGCTGCTTTACGGACAACATGGAAGATGTAGCCGTGTGCTTAGCACTAAGGGACTTGCTGCGCCAAGGTTTAATAGCAGAGCTGGGCTGAGGGATGGCTGATGAGTTATTGCAACTAACAGTACTGCTGCAGCTTTGGACTGAGGATGAGACATTTTCATTCATTCCTGTGGGCTGGGAGGCTGTACTGTCCGCAGGCTCTGGAAAAAAAACCAAAAAACAACCCAAAAAACCAACACAGTAGTACCTGATATTATAGCTAGTCTGTGATTCTTTCCCTAATGAAACATTAGGAACTTTACACTAATAACATTAAAAAGATAAACACATATTAGTATTTTCAACATCAGTATCACTTAAAGAAAATAAAAGCCAGTTTTCTTTTCCTGCCCAGCAGAACAGCGACGAGCTCCTACTATGTAATTTACATTTACTTGCCGTTTCAAGAAAAAGAAAAAAGAAACTCCTCCAATTCAAACCAAAATGTTTTGCAATGTGTTCTCCCTTATTAAGTTCATAATACTTTTTCATTAGCAAAAACACAGCGCTATTTTCTAACTAAGGGTTCCCTCCGCTTTTGGCAAAATACTTGCTGTCCAAGTTCAATTCTTAGAAAAACCTCAAACGTATAAAAAATGCAAGAGTAAGGAAAAAATTAAAACTGAAGTCCAAACAGTTACTGGGGGTGGGGTGGGGGGTGTGTGAGATCTTCATATGCAAAAGGTAGTAGAAAACTCCGCGTACAAAAATAAACCCAATTGTGTCCTTATGCAATGAAGCTAAATTATTACCACTTATCTTAATCCAGCTGTAAGAGAAACTAGTGGCCGTAACTGCACAGCCCTCCCCCGCCAGAGAAAGCAAATCTTTTATGTAGTTAGTTCCTATTAATGTTATTTGTTCTTGTTAAGAAATTAGTTCAGAGCTTAGCGAGAGCTTGAAAAATCACACTCACCTACCAGTGGCCGCTTCTCCTCTGAAGTTTCTGTTTGCAGAGTTTCCTTTCTGGAGACGTTACTCTCTCAATTATCACAAATATGTTTTCTGTTAAACTGCTCATGTTTCCAATTAACTTTTGTCATCTACGTCTGTTCGCCTGCCCAGCAGCCTGCTGGGGATTAACGGCTCTTACCTATATTTCCCTGCCCTCTAGCAATAAAGTAAACTGTGTACAGAGCTGCATTTTTTTAATTCAAAAATCAACAGCGGTTGAGAGCGTGCGTTTTCGGCAGCAGGAGCAGCCCTGTGAATTCAGCCCTGTAAATCATGAGCCGCTGCAACCACACAGGGACTGTTTTACTTCACTTTCAGCTGCTCAGTGAAGATACGGCTCTGTTAACCTCCCTCCTCTGATCCAAACCAGATCTACTAAAGATTTAAAGCATATACATCTTCCTGACTTAACGTAGAATCGGGTTTCTAAGAGCATTAGAGACTCCTTAATAATAAACTCAGTCATTTCACGTGGTTATGGACAAAGTGGGATAGCAGGAATTAATGATACTTTTAAAAATATTACTCAAGTCAGAAGATTTCCAGGACTCTGTTATTAACCAATAACTTATTCTATTGGCCGGTCTTGCTAGTCCTTTTCCTATGGCAAACTACCCACACGGAGCTGGAAGGAAGCAAGAGCCAGATTACAGACACGGAAAGGAATCGTACTGCTTTTACACTAGTGCCAGTCTGCTGACTTCCAGGGCACCACCCCTGGTTTACTCTGGTACAGAAGGAAAATCAAGCCACCAAATGTCCCAAACAGCAATGCCGCCTGGACTTGCTCTGCTCAAGCCTGCTAAATTCAACCCGATGGGTTGAGGAGGACTGAAGACACGGTAGCGTCGGGCTGGCAGTGACCCCCAGTGCAAGGGGAAGCAGCCACCCACCACCACAGCGTCCTGCCCACAGGCAGGAGGTAGAGGAAGGTCACAGCTACTTCAGAAGCTGTTGGAAATGTTACTCCCTCTGCTTTCAAAAGCTGTGCACCATGGCTTTTTCCATCATGCCTCTTCCCGTACACTGCTGTTTTATTATTATTTTTATTTCCTGAAGTCCTCCTACCCATCAAAATCTACTTCCCATTGCAACACCGCACCACGCTCCTTTTGTGAGCTCAGAACAAGCAAGCCTTTGTCTCAGCCTGCCTTCCACAGAGGACGTCCAGCAATGTACTGAAAGCTCCACAAAAATCCCAATTGTGCATCATTTACAATTAATTTGTTTAGCTTCTCTTAAAAAATAATGATCGCCCATCTCAACATCGGGATACTTCTACAGAAACCGGAGATTCACGGTACTTTCAACACTAAGTTCCTAAACTAAATGCGTTCTGGCCTAATCCTGCTAAAAAAAAATTTCAGCGCAAGGTGTACCCATGCCCATAAACCATCAGAGCTCTCCGTGAGCCATCAACACGCCTAGGATGAATTTACAACTGGGTCCAGGGATGAACCTGACGTGCTAATCAATACAGGGAGGGAATTCTTTACTTTCTCAGGAACACTGAGTTGCAAGGAGTAACGGGACTGGGACAATCTAAGGGTGACAAACTGAATATTACTGTTAAGGGATGCAACTACGAGGTAGGAGTGCCAGTTGCACACTCGGTTAGTACAACATACACAGCAACACAAACCCGGTTCAGGGTGAAACGGCGTTCAGTCTGAGCACGGAGCCAACTGAACAGACTTGGAAAAGAAACCTGCATTCTTCTCAAACGGGTTCTTAACAGCAGTTTGAAAACAAAATACAGGCAACGTGTGTATCAGCCTGAACAAAGCCATGCTGCACTCAACCAGAACTCAGAGCCTACGCAGGGTCCTTGCACGAGCCGTGACCTACAGCCTGAGGCACACACCTGAGGATAGGAGATACCCGAGAACCAGGCTGTCGTCCATAACCCAGCTCTGAAGTCTGGCTCCATCTGGATGCAGCCTTCCAGCACCTAAAGGCGGCCTCCAGGAAAGCTGGGGAGGGACTCTATCAGGGAGTGGAGAGATAGGATGAGGGGTAACGGTTTCAAACTGAAAGAGGGGAGATTGAGATTGGATATTAGGAAAAAATTCTTTGCTGTGAGGGCGGTGAGCCCCTGGCCCAGGTTGCCCAGAGAAGCTGTGGCTGCCCCATCCCTGGAGGTGTTCAAGGCCAGGCTGGATGGGGCTTGGAGCAACCTGGTCTGGTGGGAGGTGTCCCTGCCCAGGGCAGGGGGGTTGGAACTAAATCATCTTTGGTCCCTTCCAACTCTCATTCTCTCATTCTGTGATCTCAAAACACTGAGCTAGCTGTTAACACACTGCAGATCAGCTGTGGGAGCAGAAATCAGCCCAGATCAAAACAGGCTTCCTACGAGCTCTACAATGCTTGCCTGGAAGTGAATGGAAGGTATTGGTTCACTTGTTCATCCTAACAGCCCAGGTGAGTGCTCCAGCCCACAGACTTTTGGGCAAAAGGCTTTGGTTGGATCAAGTGAAATGGCTTGTTTTCCAACTCCAAAAGCATTGCTCAAAACTTATTTCCCAACAAAATCCAGAACTTTTTCATTTCTCCTTTCTTCGAATGTTTTCAGGATTTTATTTTTTTTTTTAATCCGGTTTGGTCACTGAACAAAATACCCTTTTTTCAGTTTGTTTTTAAACACAGCGTTTGCTTTGTCCCCAGCTCCCCCACATACAGCCTCCTTTTTGGAACTTAATTGTGCTTCCGTTGCCAGTGGCGTAGGATGAGTACAATGTAACTCCATTTACGGAGTTGCTCCTCATTTACAGACATGTCAGGGAAATCAGAATTAGGACAACAATACTATGACCGTAACATTTAAAAAAATGAATATATGGGGATGGTAATGTAATTCTCAGAGTCTCTAACCTAACATTTTCCAGGAAGTGAATTCTGTGAATGTTAGATGCTACACACCCGGTATCAATGAGAAATATTTAGAAACTCTTAAATATACTTGTTAAGCAGATACCCTTTGGGAAAGGAAAGAAGATATTTTCTTACACAAGTACAGTGGATTTTGATTCATACTCAGGTCAAATACAGTGGAACTGGAAATTCAAAGTCCTCAAGTTTTTGTTACATTGCACCATGCAAAGTTCATGCAAGAAATAAAAAGTTCACCATAAAACACACTCATAAAAAACTGCCTCAGGTTAAGAAAACTGCTGTCTTTTTAAGATTCTCTGCTTCTTTCTTACAAACAAGTCTGCTGGCTCTTGTACTCCTCAGACCAATCTTGGTAAAGGAAAGGGGTACTGCTGCCAGAATGGAGATTCAAACGCTAGGTTTCCTAATGAAGCAGTAACATCAATACGTGGATAACACATCAGCATGCAAAGGGGAAAGTTTTATTCAGCGTAGCATAGGCCCTTCTTTCATGAAAAGGAGAGCAGGTTTCATGCATTCGATTAATAAGCTTATTATTTCCCATGTGTTCCTTTGTGAGGGAGATATTTTCTTTCTTCAGCAACCTGCATTAACTAAAACTCACTATAAAAGAAATGTTTTCAAACCCAAGCTGCAGTCCACAATAAATAATGATCGCTTTCCTCTTTTCAAAGTCAAATCTTGGCCTGAAATCTATTTTGTTCCTAGCGTTCCTGTTAAAAAAGATGTTGGTGGTCTAGTTCCAATGCCAATACGCACTGTAGCATGGGTAAATCTGATTTCAGCTGCTCCTGCAAAGTCTTAACTGCATCCGCAAACTTACCCATTTGTGATGAAAAAAAAAAAAGAGTCTAAAGGCTTATGATTTAATTCTTCCACCGAAGCCTTTGAGAGCTTACGTTATAAAAAGGTCAAGAGAAAATATATGCAATTTCCCATCATTTATCATGTTCACTCTAAGCAAGGGGATTTTGCTTTGCTATAACCGAAGCTCTCAAAACCAATCATTCCAAGCATGAAAGGCAACACAAAGGATGTTCTCATAGTTACTTCTCCTTAGGAGGGTCAAGAACTTAACAGCATTTTTATTCATTTTAGAACGAACAAGCTGTCATCTTTTATTTCACAGCTATGGGAAAAATAAGAAGTTCTCATGAAGAGAAATATCTTTTAGTCCAGCCCATAGATTAGATAACCAAGTTAAAAGCAAATCCACAACCAAATTCTAATTTAGGAAGTAAAAGCAGATCTGCTCTATGACATTATAGTGTCAGAACAGCAGAAACCACTGTGGCGGTTTCATCATTTCCCATCTAGAGGAATAACTGGTGAGTCTTGACCCTTCCCATCCACCCACCAGAAGACTCTCCTTCAAAGTACTACAAATAAGGGTTCTACAGAGAAAAGCTTTTTAGCTGAGCTATTCTCTTATTCAGTAGTGATTTATCGTGCTCGGCAAACCCCCGAAGTATGGAAACGCCTGCATTTCTGCCAGGAGCTGCCTATAAAAATCACAATCTTTCCATAATCCAAACCACAAGCAGGTAGAGCAGAACGTTCCCAACAAGAGCAACCTGGCACACAGCCCTCCCTCAAAATAAGCACAACTCTTCTGGCCCACAGAAGTTTCTGTTTCAATTGTAACGCTGTTGACCCGAGAGAACTACAGCGGGATGGAAGGGACTGGCTGATTTACCAGCTCCGCGTGGGCAAGGGGCACGGCCTCCACCCGCAAGATGACTGAAGCTTTGTGTTGCCCCTTCTACTCTGGACCACAAGAAAAAGTAACAAAAATGTTTCCTTAAAGCAGAGCTTGCCAGATAAGAAAATTCTGCATAGCCTGAGAAAAGCCCAGATAGGAAACATTTTGCTGGCTGAGGACAAAGCCTTCACCAAGCTGAGCAGAATTGGTTCCCTCTATTTCTGTCCGCCGCCCATCCCATTAGGGGTGATTTAATTTATTGTAACTCGAGACAAAAATTACCTTTACTCCAGGATATTTATCTTTCCTTCCATTGTATCTACTTCGTCAAGCTCAGTGTTGTAAATTCTGCAGCTTCAACAGCAGTTCCGCGTGTTCACAGAAATGCGTTGTACCTCTGAAAACCCGTACCAAAGTCCATGGATATGTCAGAAACTCAACTTCCACATTTCTGGAAAGCCCCTCTGCTCACAGAGCTCCAGCATATGAAACAACAGTTCTGCTGTTGACTGCTTTACGTCGCCAAGACTCAGCGTTTTTGCTGAGGTGAAGGGAAATAAAACTGGAGCACAGACGATGCTTTTCTCATTGTCTTGACCTAACCGACTAAGACACTTGAATTCCTTGTTGTTTTTGTTTAGTTACTGTAAAATTCAAAGCGCTGTCCACATGACTGCCTAAGAAAGAGGTTGGAGGGACCTCTGTCGACCACATACCGGTTAGATGACCATAAAAATAATGAAACCGAGTTTACTGTGCCGTTCAGACCAAGTTACGCTGTCCATTTAATACTAAACAAATACCATTCTTGTTCATTACTCTTCATTTTCTTCTCATTATTTGTACAATCAAATCTCCCAAGATTTCTCATAACAGAGTCATTCAAAAGCATTAATGAGTTCCAGGCAAGGAGTCGTTGATTAGGTTTTATATATAGTTGGAGTGGACAATACATATATTTAAGTAGCCTTCATCTGAAACTTCTAGCCTACAGGCAGATTATATGAAATACGGCATATACACACGTCTGAGAATTACACTTAGGGAATATATTGCTCATTGGCCTGTTTTGATGATTAGTAGTGTCTCTCATCTGGGCTTGGAATGACCATGGATGTAGAAATGGATGCAGATTTTTAACAGAGAAGGCACAGGAAATAGGAAAAAAATATCTAAGGAAATTCCCACTGATCAGTCAATAGCCAAGCTAAACTACTTTTTAACTCAGAGGTGTCCTCCTCTGCTCAGTGAGAAGTCATACAACTGCCGAGATGTACACAGCAAAGTGGTGAATACCAATGCACCCTCAAGAAACGATATTCTGTGTTTAAACAGTGGAGTCGAACCAAACCATACAGAAATACCAACACTTTACCGTCATCTATATTTACAGCTATGTATGAACATACATAAATATGTGGAAATCTATTACATTTTTATATCCAAACCAGCTGACAGACACATACTACTCTTCATACCAGGGTTCTCTTCATTTCCTCTCTCTGGTCAATGGAACTGCCATCTGTAGCAGCAGATCTTCCAAACAAAGCCAATGTGTAGGTAACCGTCTACTATTCATGACAGTAATGAAGGGTTGGGCCATGGGTTTCTGCTCCTCAGCCACTTCAGAGGTGGTGGCAGTTCTCTGTCACCAGCCACAGATTCTTTAGGTATATTTGATTATAGACAAGGAACAGGCAAAAGGCTCAGCAGAGAAGCCAAAAGTGGAAAGGACCAGAGAGGCTGGATGATGCCCTTACCCAGGGAGAGAAGGAGGCTTCTACAGGTGTGGTAGCAACATGTTCGCTCTTACCGAAGTCTGGGGCGTAGCACCACCGCTGTTTGCTTTCCTATGATTTAATAGTGAACTTTTGTTTCCGTGGCTGTTTTTCTGTCACAATTCACCCAGCAATAAATTTACAAGAAATTGTAAATAATTATTTTAAAAGGAAACATCTAGGAACTGTAAAGGCCATGGAACGCTGGGCCAAGCTCTTCAGCTGGTATAAATTAACATGGTTCTACTGTTTCCAACACAGCTATGCAGATGTACACCAGGCAAGATGCTGCTTCTCAAGGTTGTTTTACTTCAAAGCTCAGGATTTTTATCCTTGTGAACCGTACAGTTAAGAACATGTCATTGGCTAATTTTTTAAGTTTTTTTTTTTTTCCAAAAACCTTATTTAAATATATTTTTGGCTTGTTTTAGGTATTCCTAAAACTTATACCAACTATGGCAAAGTTCTGTGGTCCTGTAAAGCTCCACTTCAGCCACTATTAAACCTTCAGCTGGCCTTTGTTTAGGTAAAAGGAGACATATTTTTAAATGCCAAATTCAACCAGTTGAACAGTTGTAAAATTAAGCACGAATATGATTTATTGCATACTTGTATCATGTCCTATAAACGTGCCATAGTGCTCGTTATATTCTGACAGTCTTTAAGCTCTTTAATGAGCACACACCTAACATAAATATGTTGCTAAAGATTCACTAAGATGAGCCAATCTATAAAAAAGAAAAAAAAATTGATTAAAAAAGTGAAAGGATGTAAGCAATACGCCAGGAGATATATAAATATAGATATCTCAATTGTCCAAAGATGAGTACTTTGTTTGACGATAATGACTCTCATGAGGGTCACCTTATGACATAAGCCAACCTTATGTTTGGGGAATATAGAAGCATTAATACATTTGATAAATTGGAGAAATAGAGTAAGCCAATAAGATTGCATTAATTCAAGTTGAGTGAAAAGTTCTGTGCTTGGAAAGGAGAAATCGAACGCCTAAATACAGAAGTTCCCACAATCAGCAATGCAACTGTACTGCAGCAAAGAAATAGTAACAGTAGACCACAACTGCACACCTCTACGATGTGACACTAAGGAAAAACTAATGTCATTCAGGAATGCATTATGAGTATCATATATAAGACAGAGACTGTAATTATTCTGTCCTACTCGGCACTAGAGCAAGGCATCAGCTGGAGCGCCGTGTCCAGCCCCAGCACCTCTCTAAAGGAGACTGACAGACTGAAAAGAGGCCAGAAGAGATCATCAAGACATATAATAGATTTATCACAAAGAACCTACAAGAAGCACCTTGGAACAGTATAGAGATTGTTTAGTCGAGAAGAGAGAAGACTGAGGGGAGACACTGTAAGCCTTCAAACATACGAAGACTGTTACAAACAGGACAGAGATCAAGGAAGAGCAGCAACGTGCTTAATTTTTAGCCAAGCAGAATCCTTTTTTTTTTCACCAAGCTAGCTTTAAGACTAAATGGGCACTGGAATGGATACACTTAAGAAGGTCGTCAAGACCCTGTCACGAGACATTTCAGAACACCAGCAAACACCTCTCAGGTATAGGTACGGTTGATTTTGCTTCAGAGTTGGAGCACGGAGTCCCCTGGTTATTTACAGACGCAATTCTATAAATACACAACGTGTCACAATTTTAGACACAGTTCTTTAAATGGATCTAAAATTGGAAGGCATACCTACACTGCAAAATTATGACTCCAATTTGTGTACGGATATCAGAACTAGTTTTAGACTAAGGGACAAACAAAAACCTAGAGATTCTCCCAGGAATAAAAATACAAATCAAACTACCAGGTTTCTCAGGGTATCTTTCACATTTATCCTGCACTCCTTATTTTCTCCCTCTGTTTTTATTTTTCCTCTTGCCGCATCGAATTCATGATCGCTGTACTACATTCAAGACAAAACAAATCACACTGAACCTTTGGTAAATACCTTCAAAGCAAGTTATGTTTAGAAAACTAATGGGGTTACTCCAGCATCTGCTTTTTGGTAGTGCATACAGCGGAATGATAGAAAATACCAACTATTCTAGTTACGGATTTGTTGAGTCAAATCACGTAAACTTATTTTATCATCAGTCTGACTTACAGGGAAACCCCTCAGTTGGTCAGAACAGAGAGCGCCTCTCGACTGCCAGCACAGGTGAGCACAGCGGCAGCACCCTAAACTCTAAGCAGAACGTGCTGTTGGCGTCATACCTGACCTAGATGAAACACCTGCATATTTTTAAAGGGTGGAATGCCTGAAGTTTTTAAAATTATCATATTCTTACTTTGTTGAGCCAAGCACATTTATTTCCTAGGGAAAATCTGAAAGTGTGGGTAAATTGGTTTCAAACTTTATGGAATTCTGCCTCTTTAAAAAAGTAAAATCTTTTCCACTTTCGCAGCCCTTTTAGTCTGAGTGACTTTTGCACACTCTTATCAAGTCAAGGCTTCCAAAGTAGATTCACATAATGTTCTAAAGAAAGAGAAACATAAAAAGAAAACTAAAACTGAGTTGGATTTTGAACAGGAGTGAAAGCAACTGCTCCAAAAAGTCAAACGAAGGAAATTTTTTCAAAATCTACACGGACAGAATTTTTGGTCATGAAGAAAGTTATAACTGCCAAAAAAAAAAATTAAAAAAAAAAATAAATCTGTAACTTACTGCTATCTGTTGCATGAGCCAACTGTTGCATACCATAAAGTAACTTCCCAGCTTTCTGACATCATACACTGTTCATCGATATGGACAGGACTCTTTCCACCTCAGGAACTCTGCTTATTTTTGCTAGTCTCTAGTGAACTGTTAAACCTTTCCGCTGCTCCTGGTTTCAAAAGCCTTCCTCATTCCACCTCACCCCTACCCTGGCAGAGCTGGGCTCAGCCCCCGTCCATTGGCACAGTTAAAACCAATTTCAGTGATGATCTGACAGCTTGTTCCAAAAGGGTCGATGCCTTTTCAATATCAGCTGAAGTGTATCGGAGCTCTCAGTCGGAAATCACAGCAGCATACTGCCTATAAAGGACATTGGTCGAGATACCAGGCTTAATTGCACGTTTCTGTCTTATTTAGCAACACACCTGTGTACCACCAGATGTTGCAGTGACCGACTCGACAGGGGGCACCGTAAAAACAGGCTGTCCCCTCAGTCGCAAATTACCTTTGTGGGTTTGTATTAGCTCTTTCTTTGATAAGATACCACAGACCTGAACACTTCAGGACTATTGAGTCTTTGATTAGTAAAAGGTATCATTCAAAATGCCGAAGCTTATTATTACAACTGTTCTATATATACACACATATATATTATAATATATATTAACAACTGTTATAATATGTTGTTATATTGTTGGTAGCTTCTATGAGCTACCAACATTACAATGACTTTTTGAACAGACCAGGAGGACACCACAAGCGCTTTTCACGCTGTTTTAAACAAAGAGTGCACATTGGGCTCTCCAAAAAGTGCCCTTTGCTACTTCAAGATAGTTTCTGAATATGAGAGTAATTGACTGGAGACCTTGATGAACCTCAAGAACTGTAGTTATTCAGTACGATGCCAGTAAACAAACTTTCCTCTATGCTGAAAACCCAAGAAGTTGACCAGCACAAGCTCTGCAGTAAGCTGCCTGCAAGACCAAATCCTGCCTTTATTTTAACTCTTCGTATTCAGCCAAACAATCCTGCCTAATAACTCCTCTAGCCTGATAACTAAAATGGACAAAACCACAGAATACGATTGCTATTTTAGGCCCAAAGAGATTGAATCACCAACACTGCATTATTATTTTCTCCTGAAAATCCTATGAAAATTTTATAGGGTAGTTAATGGGCTGTAGATACAAATTGACCTGGTATGAACTGGGAACAATAAAATTTGTTTATTTAAAGTTGTTTCTTCCAGAGGAAAACAGTAATTTAAAATGAGTTCCCATCAGCCCGGGTAGGTCATTAGCACGCCCGGCCCTGAAATGTTCACACCGTAGCTGACAACTTGATGGTCACCGACTAGAAACAGCTAGTGGGTTTGTTTGCTTTAAATATATTTCTTATCCTCATCATTTCAACTATTAAATGTCAAAATGAATGGTTTTTTCTTTGGCCAGGCAAAAGGGAAGATGAGGTGGCACTGAGCACTGGAAGAGGCTGGCCATGTATAGAGCTTCCACTTGGAAGAGACTGCTCAGCCACCCCAGTCACCTTCTGCCAGCCCCGAGTCACGCTGGCTCAACGCCACAGGAATCGAACCCAATGTCTCAGCTCTGCTGTCATGACAACTCTCCCTCTACCTGCAGCCAGAGAAAGCCTTCACTCGCACATAGAATCATAGAATCTTCATGGCTGGAAAGGACCTTTGAGATCATCGAGTCCAACCACACACACACCAAACCCACCCCCCCC
>VXBH01007700.1:53363-123944 GCA_013400035.1 Rynchops niger | reverse complement strand
GTCCACCAGCACCCCCAGGTCCTTTTCTGCCGGGCAGCTTTCCAGCCACTCCGCCCCAATCCTGTAGCGTTGCTTGGGGTTGTTGGGACCGAAATGCAGGACCTGGCACTTGGCCTTATTAAACCTCCTACAGTTGGCCTTGGCCCATCGATCCAGCCTGTCCAGGTCCCTCTGTAGAGGCTTCCCACCCTCAAGCAGATCAACCCTCCCACCTAGTTTGGTGTCATCTGCAAACTTACTGAGGGTGCACTCAATCCCCTCATCCAGCCCTCATGCAGGCTTCTACGCTGAACGCTACTATAAATGGGTAAAAAATAAAATAAATTGTTAACTCTCGAACAAGAATTTCTATCATGCTGTACATTCAGAGCTCTTTTCCACTTTTTTTTTTTAACTCTTATACTCTTATTTGGCACAAAGACAAAAGCCTGGGTTTTGTCTCTGTTTATTATTATTAAATTATTTGGAGTGGAAAAAACTGCATGAGGAAAAGCAGAACAGACGGGTTCCAGTGAGGAAGCTTGTGCAACATCACTTGACCATCCTGTACGTGATACAGGAGCCAAACCCAGTGATTCAGAACACCAAATATTTAATCTGATTTTATGTGCAGAAGAGGGCTCCTCCTCCATTATGATGCACTGAAATGAAAGATTTTTCATTCAAGAAAACAACTGGGATCATCTGAGTGGATCTTAATGATAATACAGTTCAAAGAATTTCACTCAGGAATTTCTAAGCCAAATCTATAACCTCTGTCTGAACATCAGCTCTGGGAAAATATTAATTTTTGACGCATTATGTCAGATTTAATCTCTTTCAATGGCTAACCATCCTCATTCTTAAAATTTATATTTAGTTTGTGGTCTGAATTGGGCTAATTTCAAATTCCAAAGAAATGGATACTCCTATGCTTTCTACTGAGGTCATAAAAAAATTCTTATTACTATAAATCTCACTCTGTACAAGTATCTTGTAGATAACCTTTCTTTTAGATAAAAAACATAAATGAATCTTTTAAATACCTAACTGCAAAGGGGTTTTCCCCAAACCTCTAATTATGCAGTGCTCTTCTCTATGTTTTGTCAGCATCCCTCTTTTTCAAAGCCCATTCAAATACTGCTGAAAACTCTAGCCTTCAAGATACTACGCACAAGAACTCTGAGTTTTGATCTCACCATCCACACGTTTCGTCTTGCTCCTCGTAAGGATGAGAGTTTTTCTCTGTTTCTAAAGAAGAATTTTTAAACTGAACCTGGGGGGTTGACGTAATCCATACCTGCCCCTTTTAAATGACTCGAGTTCAAGACAAGCTCAGTATCACCCAGAACCCAGCCATAACAGTGTATTCCCACGTATTTTTTATATCAAAGCAGGATTTAATATGAAGAATTTGAGAGATTAGGAGGAGAAATTTCAAGTGCTTCAGTTCCAGATTTAGGATTTTCAACTCTTTACACAAGGGGACATTTAAATAAATAAATAAATATTGATTTCACAGTAAATTTGACATGAAAAACTGTGGTTTGCATGAACATCACTAAAATAAAAGGTTACTTTGCAAATAAACTCCGGAAAATGATTTTTTTTTCTTTTTTTTCTTTTAAATTGATGTCTGCTAATTGAGACAATAGGAACGTACAAGCACCCTGGAGAATCCTCCAGTGGCCTTCTTAGATGGATTCTTGTATGTCTGGTCGTGAAAAATCTCACTGTAGCCACAGAGATTTAACTTTGAAGAGTCATTCCTACTAAAGCTATGACAAGATATGCCATGCCCCCTTGAACCGTACCGATAAATATAACTGCCTACATATAAAGCACAGATATTTTTAGCACACATTTGGTGTATGTAACCATACACCAATAAGACTGATTTGCTCAGTGGAGTGGAGGTTACGCTTCCTTGCTAATATTTTATTTACTTGGTAGTCATTCCTATTTTCGATAACACAAAGTTTAAAAGTTATAGGAAAGAAATTATAACTGCCCTTTGAAATATCTTAATCTCTCTTCCTATGTAACTAGTCTACGCTTAAAGATTTTAAAAGGAAACAATATTGAAAGGTATCTAAGTGTGGTAATTTTATACCAGCCAGAACTCAGAGCTGGACTCAAGTAATATTAGCCCCTTACTGCTGGCTCCATACAGGTCTGACGCACGCAAAGCCATCATTGCAATGAGACCCCGTCTCTTTGGGATCTGCAGGTCCCCATCTTCCTGCAAGGGAGATTCCGCCACTTCTCTGGATAAACTTCTCCAATGTTTAATTCTTCTCATAGTGAAGAATTTTATTCCTATTGCCAGGCAGAAATTCCCCTAAAGGAATGGCTGGCTCTTGTCTTGTCTCTGTGCAGCCTCGTGAATATAGTGACTACCTTTTACATCTTAAAAGACAGAAATTAAACATACGCCGTGTTCCAAGTTAAAAGGGATTACCCAAAACATGAAAAAATAAACGAAAAGGAGCATCAACCAGGTGCTTTTCTTACTCTCCTGCCTATACAGGGTATCCGTACCTGGAAATCGAGACATGCAGAGCTAGGATTTTAGCTGAGTCAGCAGGATCTGCTTTCAGAACCCTCTTGTGAGCTTGGATCCAGTAAGTTTGCAAGAACACTGCTACTAAAATGCCCATTTATTTCATCTCAGTGCATGAATCTGTATGCATATATTCTTTTTTTCTTTTTTCTAATACTACCTACTTAGGAGAAACCTGACATTATTAGCACTGCCTTCTTCATAAAGCTGAATAATAAACATTTGCTTTGATCTCAGGTGGAAATGGTCAAAGTCTAATAGCGCTTCTTCTCTACTGACATATTATCTAACAGTCATTCCAAAGGAAAAGTGTCATTTTTCCCACAGGCTTCTACCGCCCTCTGTAGGATTATCTTAAAGTAGAAGAAAAAACTAAAAAGAAAGCATGTAAGCCTGTCACATTACTGTATCGCTTCATAAACATACTGGACATGGCATAATAAGTTGATGTTTCCTATAGCTTCGTAAGTTCAGGGATTTTATAGACCGTGGATCCAAATCAGGAAGCAATGACCAGAATATTCCCATACAAGGTTACCAGACTTTTGTGACTGCAAAATGAAAACTGAGTGCCTGAAGACCAGTGAAGGCACTGGATATATTAAGGGTCTTCAGAACTACCCAAAACCACCCACCAGTTTTCAGAACTGCAGACTGCTTTCAAAGCGTGTCCCAGAAGACTCTCCATTGTGTGTAGCTAAGCAAAATACCGAAATAAATTCATGAGAAAAACTACTGTATCAAAGTCTTTATGAAGTTGCACGCTTCAATATTTAGGTTTCATTCTTGACGCTCCGTAGGACACAGTTCTGCTCCTTCTTGCCGTGGGCAGAAACCAGATTTCTTTATTCCAAATTGCACACGCCAATAAAATTTGGCTATTATTTATTTGGTGATCATATTAGACAAATAGAAGGGCATCGTAACGTGAAGCCTCAAGATAACTAGTAATAATAATTTACATACAGGCATAGAAACGCAAAGCTCATTTGCCTCTTTACACTCCTTAGAAATGTTTCTGATAATTTAGACGAGTCCATGGTGACCATGGGAGGTGGCTGACGCTTTTCATGCTGTAGTACGCTTATGGTGTTAAAGGATATAAAAGGACAAGAAAGTAAACCAAGGGTATACTTACATATGCATGGGCTAAATAATTCTGACAATTCAGAAGTGAATTAAAAGGCTCCAATTGCATGAGGGGATTATGATGAGATCAAAAATCATAAGCCTGAGTGGCTCATTATTTCCCTACAATCCAAAAACGCAATTAGACTTTGATTACATTTCTCTTAAGAGAAACAGCCTGTAACAGCAATTACACACATTAAAATACCCTGTCTGGAATGTTACTGCAATTATAAATGGCTAATCACTGTGACAATAAATAAAAAAAAAAATACCACCACAGCGTGTTACCATTTTATGATGCGAGGAATGATGACACTGAAATTCCTATAAGTTTCAAGGGAATTTCACATATAAACCGTGGGGTTAACGCCAAAAAGCAAGTTAAACCTATCATGCCCTAACCTCAAAGCAGGCGTCCATAGAACTGAACTAGGTGTCTAAGTCATTCTTACTGGAGAAGACGTAACTCTTCTCCGCATCTCCAAACTGGTGTCAGACAGCACGCGAATACTGAGAAAGCCAGACAAAATGCTGAAGACACCATGAAAGCTGTGGGGAAGTGAGCCTCGCATCTCTTCCATGTGCTGCGAGTACATACGCATCTCACAACAAACACGCGCATGCATCCAAGAATCTCTTATTTTCATGCAACAGTGTAATTGTTTTCAATGTTGCACAAATCCTTTCCCCAAGGTGGCTAGAAAACCAGTGGTCTCATCATTAATTGACTAACGGAATCTTCCAAAAAATCGAGGTTATTTACTTCCCAGTAGCTAGCTGTTCCTCCGTGCTCCATTTACTGTCCTTTTCATTTCTGCGGTATTCTGTTTCAATTAGTGCACTTTCATTGCCACAAGACACAGACGATTGACTAACAAGACAATTCACATTTGGAGGGAAAGGCCACAGATTATTAAAAGCTGAGAATTACAACCTACTTTGTAAGAAATTATTCAAATGTACTGCACTGAAGGCCACCTTCTATCACAAAGTGACCACTCGTGCCAAAACAGCCTGCCAAAACAGGCAGATTTCTCTTCCTCCCATTTCCTTCTCCAAAAACACACAACGCAGCTAGTGCTGGGTGAGGAGATGAAAACTTACCCAGACTGGCACACAACACGGTCATGTAAGTCTCATTTCCTCAGGCAAAATACAGGATATGGGTCAGAAAACTCAAATTGTCTTAGCACTTTGACAATAAACTTTGTCTGGCAACGTTACAATTAACTTAAAACAAGCCAAAAATTTGTCAGACCAACTGCTTTTGTTTCTCATGGATGCAGACCAACTTTGTGTCATGATTATATTTTTAAGTGAAGTTCGAGTTCAACTTACATAAGCCTTCATTATTTTTTTTCATAGACCGTAATTTATGACTGGAAATTTTGACCAGAGCAAAATTCTGAGTATTTAATGCAACTTATGCAGGCTGTCAACCTAAAAACCAACTTTGTTTCTTTCAGTCATTTTTAATATTCATCGGAAGCAGATGATCTTGCAGGCTTCTTCAGCAACCACTTTATCTTCCTGAAAAGACGGATTACAATGAGGAATGAGGGTTCATAGATCTGTCTCCCTAAAAGCAGTTGATATTTAAGTTATTTAGTTGACAAATTTGTTGTTATTTCTCTATGTGGGAGGACTTTTTGGGTTTTTTTTTTTTAAAGACTGAAACCAGTACTGTACTCTCCTTATTTAGAAATCTCGGTAAATGAAGAAAAAGCCAAGACAGTTCAAGTTCTCTCTTCAATGCAGCCTAACAATATAGCACCAACCCGCAGGTAGGGATCATCTAGCCAGCCCACACGTGCCTCAGGACCCAACACATCCCGCATCGCGTCTCCCCGCTCCAGCAGTTTGGGAAAAAAAAAGCAGAAGAGGAGGGTATTGGTGAGGCGAAGACAGAGGGAGACTGGGGAGATATTATGCAGGAAAGCAAGGTTTCATCAGTTCTACCGCTCATGCTGTACCTCGTCAGCTTGTTCTCTTAACTGAAAGCTAGATCTAACTCAGATTTAGGGATGACTATTAGATGCTGATGTTACAGCTAAATCATTACTGTTTACACAGCGAACCTTCAAAAATAGTAAGCATGGATTTACCAAGGTAGTATGTTGATAATTTGTTTTCATATTATGTTAATATAATATAATTACGATTATTATTTTATTCAGCGGTGAATGTAATTTTCGTCTAGGTCTGATCGGGGTGATTCAGAATGTCCCTGGCAGATGCTGAGGCCCTCCACTGCCAACATCACAAGATGAGGCTGTATGAGCTAGATGGGGTAATATTCCAAAATCTAATGATACGCACTCATAGGACAGCAGTTTTTAAAGAAGAAAAAACACAGTTTCCTGAAAAAAAACAAGCATGAGAACCACAGGCACATTGAACCAGACCAGTATTTGTCCCTCTAGCAAAATCCTCATTACTGTTAACAGAAGTTAGACGCACACAACAAGGAGACTCCAGCCTAAAGGGCGCGACTGCCAAGTCACTGCAAGAAGACCGTGCTGAAATCCAGTGCTGACCTGTCTTTGTAAGCGCAATGACTTTGTTACAGATACAGAATTAGCTGCCAGCCTCCACCAACAATTTGACCGTATCAGAGTGATTTGCTCCTCTCTCACCAGTCACATCCCCCAAAACTCCGCTGGTCAATGCTGCCTTCTAGAGCTCAGAGCTACAAACTCAAGCTAATGAATGCTGTCAGATGAGCAGCTTAGTGAATGGACACAAAGTCAGTAAATGTCATTCAAAGAAGCAGAACTTCAGACAGAACAGGGTACGTGGCATTTCTGATGCACTGCCACAGACACAGTTTCACTGCAACGTTTATAAAACTATAACGTGTTCCTGCCTTCGCTATACGATTCTTGAAATTAGCTTTAAATCATGTACTTTTGTAACTTAAAGGATCTTCCACAATAGTGGAGGAAAGGAAAGCAAATGGTACTATATATCGTATAAAAACGCTGTAGAAATCTTTACTGGTCATTTGCCATTCCTGTCAAACTACTCATCAAAATGTCTTATTTTTTGATTAATTCACTCCCCCTTATCTGTGTTTGAAGCAAAATGAAAAAAAATATGTTTCACCAGTGACAGTTTTTCTTTAAGCTATTTTTAACATGTACTGTCAGGACAGCAAGTAAGAACTTCGGTTACATTAAAGGGGGACTACATCTTTTTCAAGAAAAGCTGGCTGGTTTTTGCATTGTAAATATCATGTTTTCAACACACAGCTTTGAGATAGTCTTACAACTTCTGGAGCTTCATGGAAAATTCAATTTCCCCCCAAACGATGCCACTATTAAGAAAAAACTGAGGATACCAAAATCACAAGTGCTTACCTTTGTCATTGCTACTTGTTGGTGTCGGAGGGGGAAGTCCAGGCTTAGATTTGTCGTAATTGTTAAAGCTCTGGCTGCGACGATTGTTGACACTAATAGAACCACGAGCTTTGGCCTCACTGCCTGCAGCGGACACCCTCGTGGTAGGGCCTGGAAGTCTGATGAAGGAATTACAATACGATTAAATATATTTTAAAAAGCACTCTGGGAAAGAAACTACGGAATACCATGCATAAGCTGAAAAGAAAAGGTTCAATACCACAAATATATATTTGATAAGAGTCTTTTATAAGAACAAATCAAAAAATCATCCTAGGTGAAAAATATATGGCAAACAAACTACAGTCTGAATTGGTTTACATCAGAAAAAAACCCAACCATCCCTGAACTGAAATGAATGGCCACTTGCCATAAATCTCGTCAATCAGAAATAGCTGCAAGTGGTGGAGGAATACCACTGGTACAATGTTAAGACTAAGTGAGACACTACTGTTCTTAACCAGATTTTTTTTCACTTTATTATATGCTGGACACGTACAGGCTACCCTTTGTTTGGAAATAACAGCGAGACGTGACTGCCTTTTCCCTTCTAGAGAAGCACAACACACGTCTGCTCTGAAAGCCACCAAGCCTAGCAGCCAAGCCCAGCAGAACTTTACCTTGGTTTTATTATTTGAGCCTATAAAAATCACACAAAGCTTAAGTGCCCCCTTTTAGGGCAACCACATTATCAGTGAGCTGGTATAAGCCTCTGGTTTAAACTGGGTCAACCCCTCCCAGCATTTCCTTACCGTAGCCTGCATTTGCAAGATTTAGCTGCTTACCTAGGAAAAAATGTAGTTAGGATTCTGGAGTAAGTAGACAGGGAGGGATACTGCTTTCATGCTCTTCAGGCAAAAGGGGAGGGGGAAGACTTTTCTAAAACGCCCGACAGAATTAGGAAAGCCACTGGGATCGCATCTCAGAACAGTATGTCTGCTTGAGTCCTTCAGAGTCAAAGTTCATGCATAAAGTTTCCACGTTTGTAATGTATTTTGTGCACTAATGAGCACATATTTCTACATTCCAGATAGATGAAATACTAAAAATTCAAAGATTTGGTAGTTGTTCAAAATGCATACCGAAGAGGGTTAGTGAAACAGCTCACTGTTTTGAAAAGCGAGGACATCACATAAAGGACTAAGAGATAGAAACAGTTCGTGTCACCTACAGTAGCAATGCAAGGGACCACTCAGCCATCTTTCCATTTTCTGTACGGTAAAATCTCTTTCAAACTTCTTTATATAAACCAGAAAAATCTAATTGTCTTAAATAACCTGTTAATAATAGGCTAATAACCTAAATAATAGGCTAAAATGAAGAAGTCCCAGCTGTCAGAGAGAATGGGGACGCTACCGACCAAATCCCCATTGTGGCTATGGGAAGGAAGAGAAGCCAGGAAGGAACTGGCAGCGCTTCCTAAATAAATTGACTTTTCTGAGACTAGCGAAGAAATAGGAAATATGAAAAGAAACATGAAGGAAAAGAGCAAAAATGTCAGCAGCTGCATGCACATGCTTTCAAAGCAACAAAGAGGATAAGACACAAGGGCATCATTCAAACATAAAACCAAAAACTGATTTACAAACTCAAACCACCACAGGTCTGGCACAGCATATCATGGTTCTGAGGTTGACTTTGCTGAAGCCTTTTAGGTGAGCCCCTCAATTTATCCAGCCTTTTTCAACGTTGGGGGGTGCTAGAAAGTTGTACGTACTCATCACTGCAGCAAGGTGTCATGGGAACAACCCAGAGATGCTTCATCCACTGTTGAGGAGACCACGTGGGAAGAAGCAGAGGTAAAGCGGGGACAAACACTCTTCCTAACAACTGCTGCTCTTGAGAACTTGGAAGCCACCAAGATAAGTAAGTTCATCAAGAGTTTGTTTTGCTTAATAGGAAACGAGCTAGGTTTCTTACAGGCAGGAAAGATGCACAAGATACCTCCTCAGCTGAAAGTTTCTGCAGGATGATAATCCATTGTGAGTACAGGTCGACCACCACAGGAAGGCTACTAGAGCCCCCAGTACCGGGAGGGGAGTTTTCTAGCAGGGCTTGGCAGGAGGGAAGGGATAATGTTCTTGTACCCATGGGTAAGAAAAGGCTCCCCGCCCATGCCCACACAGGCCTTGCAAATGTCTCACATTTTTAAATAAACAAAGCTGCTCAAACCATGTGACCACTCAAGAAGTGACAAAGTTTTGATTCAAGTCAGTATTGTCACTGCCAATAAAAACATACCGAGAATAAAAAACCTAAGTGCTAACAACACTCTTGAAGATATCATCTCTCCTAGATTCCCCCCCCCACCCTGTAGTTTAACTGACTGATTTTAAGGCCCTGCTTTTGGTATTAGGCCAAGATACTTCTCAGCGGTGCCTGTGAAATTTAGGGGAAAAAAAAATAGGTTCAAGGAGACGTTTCTAGCTTCTTGCTATTAGAGAAAAGGTACTGAGCTCAGAGAATACTCTCCATCACTACTCTTCAGCACCTCTGCTAGGCAAATACGAACTGTCAAGCCATAATTACGATGAACAGAGAGCATGAAAAGAAAACACGGGACATTTTAATAGGGGTTATACTGCAGACTTTCACTGCTGTCATAAAAGAAATAAGATGGGGGAAATAAATCCAGATTATACAGCAGGACTAACAATCTATACAAACTTGCCAAGCTCAATAAAAATCATAAGTAATAGTTCACAATCTTAGCAAAAAAGGTATAGTATAGTTTATCAATGTATAACTCTATAAAAATTCCTAGTAAAAGATTTTAATATAATAGTAAAAGTAAACATGATTAATAACCACATTAGTAACACAGCAAACCTTATGATGACTGAGATGAGATGGTCATACGAGCTGTCATGCAAGTCCTGCTGGGATCAGGAAAAAAATTGACTGAAATACCTATGAATCATTTTCAGGGAGATCAGATGTGAGCACTGTGGAGTGCAGGAGCTCTGACGAGACAGACCCATATGGTTCTGTTTGGGCTCACAAGGTGCACGTCATGCTCTCCTCACCACCTCAGACTCCAAGCCTGGTGCTAGTTTCAATGATGCAGATCTAAATACAACTAATACAAACACGTACAGCGGGGAGAGAACTCCCAGAACCATGTTTTGTTCTCAAAAGCAAAAGCTCATAAGGACAAGAAAGCCAAATTCTTTTCTGGCGGGCCAAAATGCATTCCACACCTTGAGAAAAAGAAAAAAAATTAAAGTCCGTCTAACGCTTCCACGTTTCAGCTGCTTGTAAAAAGCCTAGTTACAAACAAGGAGGTAAATGTTTTCACCGGGAACCCTGAACATGCATCCAGCAATATTGCCAACGGATTATTCATGCTTTGCAGAAGATGAAGAGATGCTAACCTAGAAGACTTTTTCTGACCAAGAGTGAATCGGATGATTTTGCTTTGAGATGAGTCCCTGGGAGATGCACTGTATGACAGGAAAGAAAAAGCGGAAGATAACATTGAACAAAGGAACTTTTTTATTTGTTACGCCACTGAACTTAGTAACTTCTTTTAGGGAGGAAAGAGTTTTTCGGAATTTGACAGGGAAAAAAGTTTCTTGTCTAAGTATAACTTTATGTCAAAACTCCTAAAATTGGAAAGTAATTGATTTTTATAGTGTAATGAACATGCAATTCTGCATGCAAACCCCAACATTATTACCCTTTTCTTTCTCAGTCTGTTGTTATATATATTTTTTCTGCAGAATCTGAGCAATTTCACTTTAGCATATACTACAAAGACATGACATTCGAGACCTTCAGGTTAGATATTTTTAAAATTATTTGAAACCCAGCACAATCCACACATTGGACTGAAAACATCAAAGCAATATTGAAATGGTCCCATGCATCCCTGCGTATTTTGACAGAAACGTCACCAAAATAAGTTCAAATACATCTTTGTTTTACATTAATTATTGCCTGTGTAAGTTTATACGTGCTATAGCAACATTACGTTTTTCAATTGTACGAAAATACTGTTTACACCCAAGATGACCATGATTCATGAAGAAAGACATAAGCAAAAACTAAATAAGCCCTCAGCAGTCTCACTTGGAAGACCTCATTTAAACTGTTTATATCCCTCATAAAGCAACACTTAGGCCAGCGTTCACCTTAATATGAGTTATTTTAACACAAATAAGCCTGAACTTGAGATATTTAAAAAAAACCCAAACCAACACAACAAACCCTTCATACTTGAGTAATTGTGCAAATATGGCTTCAGCCTTTAATGCTGCCCACTGACCCCCACTCAAACCCTCACTCTCTTAGCAGTGGAAGGGTCAGGCAAGCAGAAGGCCGTAGTACACGTCATCATGGTGGTACTGCTTTCATAAATAGCTTTTATTCTAACCTGGAAGGAGCACCCATAGGACTAAAGACATTCAAGGGACAAAGACACCCTTATTTAATTATGTTCTGATCTACAAGTACCAACAAACACCAACTGTGAAAATTATTTTTCATGTAAGCCAGCAGCTTATTATTTTTGACCAATAAGCCTAGCTTTGATTCGGATGGTCACCACCTGTGACGAGCTCGATTTCTTTTACCACTGCCAGAGCCTTCCACTTCTTAGCGAGGACTGAAATTCTTGTAAACTGAGAACCAAAGTTGGGTTTCACAAGCCCAAAGTATATTTTCTATAATGGCAATGATGTACATGCTTTGTGAGTAGAAAGAAGCAAAAGGAATACTGAGACAAACATCTTTATAAAATACTGTGGTTACTTGGTCTAGCAGGTGTTTTACACCCACTGGACTGTGTATTTCCAGCACTGAGAACATATTTAAGCACTTCAGTTTTGATTTCCAAAGGCATGAAGTCAACTGCTACCCAGCATTCCATTTCCAACGCATTCTTTATTCTAGAGCAGAACCAAAGAAAGAAGTTTCTTTGGCTTTTGAAGAAAAGAAATAAACAGTGGAAAAAAAAACAACGTAAAGGAAACGTCCCCACCTGGACTGCATTTCGGGCTGTGCTTTGAACTGATGCTGCGCAGCTGGCAGGGGCTGTTGGCACAGAGTCTGGAGCGAAGCCGTCACCTGCTGCTGTGGGACCCCCACCGGGCACGGGGATGGAGGCCCTGCTTGCTGGGACACTGGGGGAGGCTGCTGGGAGGGATGGTGTTGTGGTTGCTGTTTCTGTGGCTGCTGCTGCTGTTGCTTGTATCGGGATAAACTGAAGAAAAGGCCCAAGATGGCCTTTAGATTCCCATTCCTGATTTCTGTAAGGCAATGGTCAGAAGTCACTCGTCAGCCACCAGTTGTTGTTTCTCACCGACAGTACAGCGGGTCACCCACCACACTCTTCCTAACGCCGCCTGAACTCAGATCCTTTAGGATATGACAGGCTTTCTGCACATCTAATCGGCATTACAGCTGATTACCAGTGAGCACCAACTACAAATACCTGACTTCTCCCTTGTGGTTACTGCATGACACGTTCCATTTCTGCCACGGTCTGCGTGTTAGCGCCAGTGTGCTTAAAAGAACGGTTCCTTTAATTAGTGCCTTTAAACTAAAGTAACTAAAAAAAATCCCCAAAACAAAAACCCCACAAGCATATTAACAACAGCATACTGTAAAGGATTTCGCAGTCCTAAATCTGCACGAGGAAGGGAAACTACTCAATTACCACACAGTATTATATCATTTCTGGAACACCAGACTAATTGTTTCCACTAAGAAAATCCGATGCAAGTTTTGCAATAGAAAATATGATTATTGGGTGAAACAGCTGTATTAAAACAGATAATTACCAGTTGGATACTATCACAAGCAGATAAAGAACGGATACCTGATGTACTTAAAGACAGCTTGACAGGGGAATGTATAGGCATTTCCATTCCTAAAAGTCATCCTGTTCTACGCAGTATCAAACATGAAAATGTAAAACCTAACAGAAATACAAGATAAAGACATGCACTTAACAGCTGTATCATAATTAATATGCAAGCGGGCTGAGTCAATCTTGCAGACAACCTTGAGAATGTGTCGTGATTTAATTATTTAGCAAGTTTAAGTTCCTAAATTAAAAAAGTGAATTAAAGAAGCTGCATCAAACAGCTGAACTTTTACACGCACTATATAGAGAGTACTTGAGCTAATGAAACTCAGCGTTGCCCTCTGCTTCTCAATCCCTCTACATGGACTAGTGCAAGAGGAGAAGAGGAGGACATGTGGCCAAGCACAAAAGTGAGAATCAGAACTTTAATCTCTGTTCTCAGCCCTGGCTGAAGGGTTGCTCTGACACTACAATGAGCCCTGCTCTAGCCTTTACTCCCTCTCCCAGCCACGCTTCTGTTCACGTTGCTCACCTTTGCTGCGTAATAAGCTTCTGTCCTTAACTCCAACCCCTTTACCCAGTAAATCTCACGTTCACGGCTTAAAAATTTTGCTCCCCTTTCCACACCAGCTCCCAGCTTTGGTCTCCTTGTCTACCTGTGCCTCAATCTACCTTTTCTTCCTAGCCACTAATCTAATTTACTCTCTTCCTTATGTTGTTTTGGCCCATGCCCACCTCCTCAGCAATTCCTAGACGTTATCTAAGTGGTCCTGGTCATCGCCCAGACCCAGGATATTCCTTTCCTTTCCTCCCCTACTTCTTACCGAAATTTCCTTACCTTCTTTTTTGTCCTCCCTCTGCAGTCTGGCCCCTCCACCAGTGCTCTTTCCCATCACTGCCCCTGTTCCCTTGTTTAAACGACTATCAACCCCAGGGCCCTTGCACAGCCATTTTCTGGCTTCCTTTGTGGTCTTTGCCAATTTTAGTCTCTTCCTGGATAGTGGGGTCCTGAGGAATTCTGCCCGTTTTCCCTTTTCCCTGCCCGCTCCTGCCCCCGTGCAGTGGCATATGCCACAAACCCCAGCCTCCTCCCCCTGCCATCAGCATCTGCACGGGGCAGGTTCCTCCGCCCGTCTGCCCCTGTGTAGCTAGGGAGGACGAGCGATGGAAGCAGACGATAAAGTAAAACAGAGCCAAAAGGCAGAAAAGCACAGTAAAAAGGATCTCCTTATCTTCAGCAAAGAACTCGAATTACTCATGGGAATTGTAAGGAAAGCAGCACTTAATCACAGGCCAACACATAACTAAACAGACCCAGAGGCACTGGGAAGCTTAACTGCACAAATAGGGGCCAAAAGAGAAAAGACATTACCGTGGCTCTACATGCTTAAACTTAGCAAAGCTATACGCCACGGGAAACGAGGACTTGATTTCAATGTGAAGCGAGAGGCAATTAAAACAATAACCCCACATAAAACCCGTTGCTTTCTGTGTCTGTCTCTCTTCTGCTCTATTTATCAGAAGAACAACAACCTGCTTTTAACCTCTTACAGAAGGCGAACCAAAAAATAATAATCAAAAGAAAACCACCTTTAATGAGTTTCAAAAGAAGCAGTCTCTTTTCCTCTGGGTTTTAAGCAAAATATTTCAAACAGGACTTCCAGAGGTAGTTTTGTTTCTCTTATCTTGCAGACAGACTGAGGTAATTCGCCTGGCAGTTTGCCCCCACACTTTGCACAAAAAGAGTATTTCAAAGAGTACTTCAACCTGGCCGGCTCTGCCCGTCGGTCTCAACTGCTTCCTGCTTTAAGTCCCCCCCAGTCCATGCATCAGCTTAAATACGCATATTAACCTAAATAAGGACAGGCGTGTCACCCACCCATTTTAAATTCGGAGCTCAAAATGACTTATCGTGTATATTTGAAAAAAACACCCTAGACATTTGGCGAGAAAACTGGAATTTGGTTTTCAGAGAATTCCCACAAATCTCCCCTTAGGAAATTTCCACCCCTGGAGTATTTCCGTTCCTGCTTATTTCACCCACAGCTGGAGCTTCCACCACTAGTCGCTTGCCAATCACCCTTCCCTGTCTTCACAAAAATACACTAGACTTGGTGGAAATAAAAGAAAAAAAAAAATCAGTTCAGGACAAAGAAAAGGTAAAGAAAAGAAAGGTCTGCTGGATAGATTACCAGAGACCTGTCATTGTGTGATTCCTCTCACATTTGTGAATGACATTGGTGCAAATCATAAACTACTCATTGCGTACAGAATACAGATCAAAGCAAACCAATGAAGAAGAAAATTTGCCTATCACTTATTTAGTCAAGCTTGTTTGCATCTGCTTATGCAAAGCTTATTTTGTACCTGCTTCTGCAAAGCACGTAGGACTAGAAAAAACAGAACTAGTTTACCTAGACTAGACTGGTTAGCCAAACTAGCTACCAGGAGTACAAATTAAAAATCTCTGCACATTTCTTAGCTTGCATCTATCCTGCCAGAAAATAGGGCTGTCATATATGTCCTATTCACCCCTAAATATAGTGGATGTCTGCTTCTGTTGCTTCACGCTAGCCTCTTCTGGTTGACCACTGCGGGGTTCTGCATGCAGTCCCCATCAACCCTTCTTAGATCATGTAAGAGGTGAGACAAGATGGGCTGCTGAGCAGAACAAAATGAAAAAAAGCACGAAATTCCGTCCACAGAGAATGATGGGAAAGGAGAGAAAGGGCCAAAATAATCACAAGCAGGTCTGAGGAAGGCGAGAAGGTGACGTACTTCACAGTCGATCCAGGACACGTCATGAAGTACTGACAGACTCAACCTCAGTCAGCACTTGCTCTAGGCCTGACAGGACTCCAAGCTGACTTTAGGGATCCAAAGCTACCAAAACAGCTCCGGGATGAACTTCATAGACTCTGCTGAGGAACGTGATCTGATTACGAATACTGGGAACTTCATAGAAATGAGGCACGGAAATGCAAGGAGGAATTAATTCCCACCACACACACTACATCTGCAGGCACCTTTTGAGTAATTAAAGAGTAATTTTTTGAAGACTGTACGTAACTGTACTCAGTGTGGTATCATCGAAATTTGGCAGCATGCCAAGTGCCCTACTCGGGTATGTTTAAAATAGTGCTGTGGGATATTTGTCCTGTGGAAACAACAATCCCACCTCGACACTGGAAAGGACCTAAAAGACTCAAAATGGATGAACTGCAGAGTGTGCCACTGAGATTCATTTACCTACAGAAGTGCAAATGTCATTTTCAGAGGCAAAAGTCTAAGCTGAATCGTGGTTGTTCCAAAGTCTAGCGAGACGTTTGCTTTTATCACTTTATGGTTTCAGGATTTGCTCAGCTGATTGTTATCCAGAAGAGGTGCAGCTGCTATCTGTGACACCACTTTGAGTTTCTACTGCACATTTATGTTCTCCATCATCTTCAAAATCGTGGCAGTGAGGAGATATTGTATGAAGGAGGGCAATCTTAGCTGGGCAGCTGCAATTGCAGGAGTCTAAAACCCAGCTCGGTGTGGAAACAAGTGGGTATGGATGTGGATGATGGACAATAAAAAACTGCAGCAAGAAAAGTAAAGAGTTTTCCAGTATCCCTGTAGTTTTCTTTAGTAACTACAAATGGAGATTTTAGGAGTTAAGAATCTTTGGAGAAGGAAATGCCTTTTTGGCTCCACATTGCTGGGGAAGGCCTGTCTCTAGCATAGTACGGTCATCATCAGTGATTGCAGATCCTTAGCATCTTCCCTGCATAAATCAATAAAAAAAGACTATGTCTAAGTGGCATGCACATATCAAAGCAGGATTTTTCAATACTGGAAGGATACGATATATGAAGTCCCAAATTATTTCAAAATATAGGAGTCATCCAAATGCCAGTTTTGAATTATTGGCTTCCCTCCATACTAAAACTGCACTATTGAAAAATACGTGTTCTCAAGCAACGCAGGAGAGACTTCAATGTTTATTCCCATTTGGAAGCAATTACAATCTTCTGAGTCCTCCTAGATGAAGATCTGCCAGTGAAGTAAACAAAGTTATTTGCAGTTGACCTAGCAGGTCTTGGCAACTTGCACACAAATACTGGCTTGTTTGGTTACGGCACACTTCATTCTAAGTGATTCTGTGTTCTCTCTGGTTCAGTTTCCCCCTCCTTCCTCAGCACGGTTAACGAGTGACTAAGAACAGAAAGTGAATTTATTGTTGAATTCAAGTCTTTTAACGTCATTTATAAAAATTGTTCCTGCTCCCCCTATCTAGCTGTCACTCTTTTCCTTCCGTATCAGTGATGGAGCCAGTAAACGCTCTCATTTGTATGTTGGCAGCAAACATTACTGGTCTCTTCTTAGCTTCTGTATGATACAATATGTTAATTCCTAGACAGCGTAAAAGAAAGGAAGAAATACAAAATCAGCAGAAGCCGTGGGATAACCTCTATCCTGCTGAGTCCGCCTTGTGATTTGGCGGGACAGCAACGACCATTAATCAAGCTGTCCCTTCCCCAGTGTGAACAACGCTACGCTGCCAACTTTGCACGCTGAGCCAGTCTTCCCATCAACTAATCCGCTATTTTTCTTAGATGTTGCATTGTATCGAGACAGGTAAATAACGTGAAATTTATTACATTTTTTAAATATTTACATATCACGTCAAGGTCGAAATTGGCTTTTACAAGTTGCGCTTTCTTTTTAACTACTTCCTGGTAAAGAAACTTCTCACTGCGAGGAGTTTTAGCTCATACTTTCTTTTCTTGAGAATCCTCCTGATTATAACTGAGCTATTGAGGCATATAATGCAGGCAAATATTTGTTATTGGCGTTCTAACCCAGCTTAAGGATTACAGCACAGAAAAAGGCAGCTAACCCTACTACTGATCCCACTGGTTGTGGTAAGACCAGGTTAGAACAACACGTACTAAATATCTGCTGCTTTGCTTTCCACACTTACAAACCACCTCAAACTTAGCGAAATTACATTTCAAAGACACATTTTCAAGTGGCTTGTAAGATCTCACCGGCTAGAATGAGGTAGGGGGCTTCCTATCGAGGACAGCAAGGAATTCTTTAAGCTATTTTCCAAACTGTCAAAACGTAATTTTAAATTGCAACTTTTAATAACAGGTGTTTTAAAAAATAATAGCTTTAATGTTATAGTAATTTCATGAAAGTTTTTATGCTTTTGTAGTATTTCTTAAATGTAACGTACATATATAAAACTTGTGTACACAGTGGTTTCACCATGAAGTTCCTCCACAGTGGTTTTTTGGCCTGCATTTCACAAGCAGAATTTATCATCAATGGGGGAAAGCGTGTTTCAGCCGAGACCTCAAATCATGGGCATAAAGTGCGTGGTTCTGGGGTTTGGGTTTGTGACTGAGGCGGTGTTGATAAGACGCTGGCGTTTTGGCTGTTGCTGAGCAATATTTGCACGGCATCAAGGCCTTCTCCTTTCCCCACAATCTACCCCCAGCGTGCAAGCTGGGGGTGGGCAAGAAGTTGGAAGGGGACACAGGACAGCTGACCCCAACTGACCAAAGGGATATCCCACGCCATATGACATCGTGCTCAGGAATAAAGACAGCGGTGGGTGGCGGGAGGGTGTTGGGGAGGTAGCCATTGCTCGGAAACTGGCGGGGCATCTGTCTGCTTGTGGGAGGTGGTGAGTGATGGCCTTTGCATCGCTTGTTTTGCTTTTTTCTTCCTCTTTCCTTCACTCATTCCACTATCTTTATCTCAACCCACGCAGTGTCCAGTTCTGGGCTCCCAAGTTCAAGACAGACAGGGAACTACTGGAAAGAGTTCAGTGAAGGTCTACAAAGATGATCAAGGGACTGGAACACCTCTCTTATGAGGAAAGGCTGAGACATGGGTCTGTTTAGCCTGGAGAAGACTGAGAGGGCATCTCATCAATGCTTATTAATATCTAAAGAGCAAGGGTCAAGGGGATGCGGCCAGACTCTTCTCAGTGGTGCCCAGGAACAGGACAAGGGGCAACAGGCACAAACTGGAACATGGGAAATTCCGTCTCAACATAAGGAAAATCTTCTTTACTTTGAGGGTGCCAGAGCACAGGCTGCTCTGACAGGGTGTGGAGTCCCCTTCTCTGGAGACATTCCAAACCCGCCTGGACGCGTTCCTGTGCCACCTGCTCTGGGTGACCCTGCTCTGGCAGGGGGTTGGACTAGATGATCTCCAGAGGTCCCTTCCAACCCTTACCCATTCTGTGATTTTCTCACTTTTGCTCTTTCTGTTCTCTCCAGTGCTTAGCTGCTGGCCAGGGTCAGCCCACCAGAGCTCCACATCCTTTCTTGCCTGCCTTGTTTGAGCTACAGGATTCCCTCACGGGAAGAAAACACAGCTTTAAACATACAGGCAATTAACTTATTCACACACAAGTAAACGTATGTGCATGATTTGATGATACAACCTCCTCCTCAAAACTGAGCTTGCAAAGGGCCTTAGTCACCAAATCTATCTTAAAAGCCTCACGCGATGCCCCACATCCAATTATTAGTTCTGTTGAAGCACCAAAGGAGATGTCATACAATATATTCAAAGTTTGCCTTAGCAGCTACCGAACCCAATTGCTTTTCCAGCGTATTTAAATGAAAGTACAAGCGAAAACTGGTGACAGAAGGAGGATGACAGAAATCTGTTTGATCTCTTTGTAAGGCGGCAGTTAAACAGCTTCTGAGCCAAAAGGTACCTGCTCCACACCTGACATTTATCACGCACTGCCATAAAGGAATATAGTACGCTAAGTCATGTTTGGGTTTCAGAAAAATTCTGGTGGTCTTCAAAAGCAGAGCGAATAATTAGAGGTCAAAATGTCCTTTTTTTTTTTTCATTCAAAACGTTTGTATTTTATTGTTTCGTGCATTTGGAAACTTTTTTTTTTTTAAATCTTTCTTTAAAAAAGAAAATAAAGCAGGATACTTTTTCAGGTAAGAGAATAATTGAAGAATGAGGAAATAAATTTCTCTCTCAAAAGGCAAACAACTGTCAGCACCCCACTTTCAGTGTCTGTAAAATCTACACGCTGATCAATGTACCCATTATAGAAGTTAGATGAGAAATTTCTGGGTTTTAACAGAAAGAAACAAAGAAGTGACTGAATTCTAATTTGGTCTCATTGATTATTTTTACAAGTCAACTGTGTGAAGATTAGATACATGTTTTACCTACCTTTCATACTGAGATGGGGGAAAAAAAAAAACGAGTAAAGACTGTCAAAAGTGTAAATTAGCCATCTTACTTTAATCTTCCATTACCCTCCACGTGCTGGTTACAATCACAAGCAATAATTCGGGTTGCTCACTTAAAATTAAATTTTAAATTGACTCACCTTCTGCTGACAGCCCCTGTATGTTAATCCCCTTGGCAGCCAAGAAACTCAGGCATGCATCTATGTTTTCAATCTGTTCAAGAACAAACAAACAACAACAAAAAAAAGAGAGACACAAAAGAAAATGCACTGTAATAATCATTTACTTTAATCTCCTGCCACCCTTTATTGCACTCAGTCTTTGTATCACATAAAAAGTCCCTTCGCTCATTATGTGGGAAACCATAATGTGAAACCTCCTCAGTTACTAAGGTCCTAAATTGATCGCGTATTACGTGCGTCAGGACTTTCTTTTTATTGTACTTGCATGAAGCAAAAGTTATTCAATACTCCAACCACGAAAAAGGATCGCTACATATCTTACTAAAGGGTCAAGGATGTTATGCCAGGATTTTTAACCTACAATAAGTATAACAAACATGAAACCGAAAATAAACACGGAGGCCACATTTGCCTGAGAAGGCAGATTGCCACTTGCTCTTAAGTTGACAGCTGGCAAAAGTTTCCAGCCGCAAAAGCAGTCAAATATAAAAACTGTAACTGGAAACCTCAGCTGGAATCCAAAAAATGGTCGTTCACAACATCCTCCGCGTGTCAGAAATGACAGGCAATGCTGGTCGCTCACTGTGGGGTAAATCCTGCCCCTCAGAGAGATGGTACAACGGTACTAAATTGCACAGGATAAAGCAAATTTTGATCAGGTATGGTCTTCCGCACAACAGGTCTGACTTTTACCGACTACAGCTGCTCTATACCGATTGCATTCAAATCCCACCTAACAAAGAGAACTCCAGAAGGGGTGGACGAGTTCGGCATTTTCTCCCCCTGTATCTCAACACCACCACAGTGATCCTGCAGTAGCTTCACTCCTAGTTTCCCACCAAGCTACCACCAGAGCTCTGCTGTCACATTCAGAAGATGCAGAGATGAGAGCCCCATCCGACCACGGCACTCCTATGCACAAGCCTTTGCTTAGACACCTTGAGAAGCTGCAACAAACAACATTTTAGGAAATACCACGTGTTTCATGTATGGTTACACAGAAGACACTTGGATAATACCACTGAGCAATTTTTGCTTTTATCATGGTAATCAGTAAGTGAATAAAATAGGGTCTCCGTGTTTGAACAGCTTGCAAACTTCATTTTATTGATTCCCAAAACATGGCAAACAAACACTGCATTCACTTTATAGATAAGGAAGTAGACAGACGCCAAGCCCCACACTCACTATCACGTAACTACCTTTCTCCTGTGAAGTTTGGAGACGTCAAAAAGGAACGTGAAAGATCCAGCTTCCCTGTCAGCTCCTGCCTGCCCTCGAAACAACATACAAGCGAGGGCTGTGTGCCATTCTGGAGGCTGAGCTCCCAGCACCTGACCTGCGCTTCCCGATCTTCTCAAGGTAATAAAAACGTGCAAGGGAAGCTGCCAGAAAACCTTCGGCATGGATTGCTCTCAAGGCACTTTCATTTATTGTCCGTAACAATAAAAACATTCTCTTCTATCAGGGGTAAAAAAAAAAATAATTATTGGCATTACCTAGCTGTAATTTCAACAATTATAAACACTGATATACTCAACAATTTATCAACCTCGTTATACTTTGAGACATGCTATCTCAAAGTTTACAAAATACGTAGTATTATATACTTCCAAAGCCAGAGAGATACCAAAAGAATACATTTCCTGTAAGGTTCAGACCTTTCAGCTTGTAGCAGGGTGCAGTTCAAAGGTTCATTTATCCACAGTTCAATACGATACGACAGTCAATCTCTACTCATTTCCTTCCTCAGTGCTCAACAACCCTTTCAAGTTTTCAACACGGCTCTTTTATGGAGGTGACTTTGCCAGAAAGCCGAAGTTTACCTTTTCAAGAATAAATACCACACAAAAGCATCAATCCATTTCTACCAGCTGCACTTAACAAGTCTTCACCATTCCAAGAACACTTCTAGTCTTCCACAGCTGTGGGTAGATTTCTCCCCTCCTAATAAGGAGGATTACTCAGGTTAGTGAGTAAAGATAAGCAATATCTCGTCTCAACTAAGCAACTCAAAGTGGCTCTTTCAGTCCTGCTTTGTGTCTCTTCCCAGGTCCCTCATCTTTGTTCAGCTCTCTTTTAGGACAGAGTGACCACAAGATTAAAATTTACTTCTGGGTAGCAAGATCCTCATCCATGCCTTCATTCTTGGTGCTACATAGTCTTCCTTGCTGGCTTCCTAATCTCATGCTCATTGCAAAGCTGCTTTAGATTCAAGAAGCCCCCTTTAAAATCACTACCACCTCTTCCCCGGAACAAAGCCACCGGTTTTAGAGAGCATTTTAGACATTTAATTAAGGTCTGTGGCTCCCATGCCCAGATTGATGGGTGACACCCCAGCAGAACACTAAGGCTTCAGGCGTGTACCTGGACCACAGGCTGAGTGACCTGGACCTTGCTGCCTTGGGACACGTGGGCTGCCTTGCGGCATCAGTTGCAACGCCCGGCTACAGGCTGTAAGAAGTAGGGGGTTTTGGTTCTATATTGATATAGAAAAAGAATGAGGGGGGAAAAATATATACGGTAATAGAAAATGCAGAAAAGAGACTGCAGGAAGTGGACTACCAAAAATCTATGATTTTACATAGATTTACGTATGATTATTTTACGTATGATTTTACAGTCAAGAACTCTAAAGAATCAAAACACTACAGAAACAGGAAAATATTCTGTTTCAGTACTTAAAACCAGGCATGATGAAATAAAGAGGTAATAACAGAGGCTTGCAAAAGCAACCCTCTTACATTCAGAAAATAAAGTACTATGGTAAGATCTTACAGGGATGTACGGCATCGCATGTACATGGAATTCACTAAAAAAAATACAACTGAAGGACAAAAAAAAGCATCAATGATTCTCTTAACATTTATGCAGTATCATCTATGATACTAACAACATTACATGGCAGAATGACAGGAATGCCAGCAATTAGCTGATTTTGAAGGAAAAATACAGCCCAAGAAAGAAAGCAGAAAGAAATCTGGGGAAAATCGAGAAGAAAGTGAAATGCAGAATGCAGGTCTATAGCTGAAATGAGTAAAGCTTAGTGTTGATAGAAATTCAGAGTGCTTCCCACACGATGACTGGCTGGTGGCCCACATAAAAGTGATTTGTGACTCTACCCAGCTCCAGTGGAAAAGGGTTCGCGCTCACTTGGTCTCATAAGAGGCAGAAGCGTTTAATGGCCAGTCGGGGAGCTGTCTTCTACTCCTTGAAGTACCAAAAATGACAACAGTGATGTTGGGATGCAATCACTGGTTTTTCCTATTACAAAAACTGAAGACAAGAAAGCTACTGAAATCCTCGTATGCCAAATAGCTTGAGGTGTAAACACTGTTTTGTGGCCAGTGGCCTGAATGAATAACCCTAAGCTTGGCTGAATTAGTCTAATGCATCAGAAATCGTGTTGCTTGTTTAAAGAGAAGAGTTTCCAAGTGCAACATTTAATGAATTTTACCTATAAAAGCTCCAAGGACAGATTCTGACTCCAGCCCCTGCTACATTAACATGAGGACTAACTATTCATAATGTGAAAATATTGTTTTATGGAGAAAGATCGCCCAGTGCATACAGGCTTGGAGATAGTAAGCTATTCTGAAATAGCAGCATGGTAGCCAAACCAGTTAGACGTGCGTGCATAGGACAGAAGTGAAGTTTCTGGAAAGATCTCGGCTAAGGAAAGACCTAATGACCTTGCATCGTGGTGACTTCCGAAAAAGTACATCTGCCTCGTTGAATTTACAGTATTCAGCAGCAAATTGTCACTGATACTCTATGGGCCCTTTCTTGGCCAAGTCCACACAGTGCTTAAACCCTTTAAGCAGATGTGAAAAGGCTGGGTTTGCCAAAGGGGAGCGTGGATTTTCTCTTTCACTGCGAGCTACAATTGGTTTTTGGCTGACAATTCTGATTTCTCATTTGCTTTGCCAGCAATGTTTAACACAGCAGAAGCAAAGCAGGAACGATGTCAGTTGGATGCTCTCGTTTCCAGCCTACCCAAAACAGAGGAAAGCTGTGCAAAAGGAGAAGGAAAACCAAGGACAGACATCCACAGTGATTATCTCACTTGGACACATTACCGGCAGCGTCCAAAACTGAGCCTTGCCTTCTTACACTTCCTGGCCAACAGCATGAAATTAATTTGCAATTTTGAACCGCCGCCTATAAACTGTTTGACGTACAGTCAGCTATCAAAGTGCATTATCAGTCCCACAGCTTATATGACAGTTATTTATTATGAAACATCCCTAAACCTAAACTGAGGACGGCTGAGCCTGCACCCGAGGGGATGCCCACCTCCGGAGGCTCCTCCTCCTTTCTTATAATTAGGAGATGATATGAAAAAATAAAACCCCATAAAATTAAACTTCTGTTCAGGCATAACATATCAAGCGTCACAGCTCTCATTCTCATATTCACAGAAGAAAAATGCCCGTTTCAGTCGGATACCTGAAATCTTCCTCTTATCGTGAATCTCTGGGTGGCGTTTGCTACCTGGCAAGATGGGAGCAGAAGGCGTCATGGCTAAGAAGCATTGCACACGCATCACGTCCAAGCACCAGACCAGCAGCGGTTGCTTTGTTACACCAGTAAGGCTCTCAGCCTCTTGCTGGGAAAGCAGGATTAAAAGCTACTGGTCACACATATTTACTGATTTCTAAGTACTTTTGTAAAGGACGCCATTGCACATCATCGTTTTCAGTCCCACCGGACCTGCACACTCTTCGTTTCCTCCTACCCTCTACACACATGGAACTCAAGCAGACACAAATTTAACAGCTTCATTGAATTCCTATATGCTGATCAGAATACTTTTATTTAATTCTTATTCCACTATTACTTTCCCAGGTATATTACTCAGATTTTCCTCTGTTCTCAAAGGCACCTTACAGTAATTATGTGTTTCTGACCACACTGGGCACCAGACCCACACAAGTTTTTACACTTGCCATATAATAACAATTTCAGTTTCTACTCTTGACAGTACTAGAAAGAAAAGGAGCTATGCCCTGGCACACCAGAAACAAAAAAACCCCAAACAAATATCCTCAGCCTGTAACCTGTAAATGCAGACCCGTAGGTGGGCACCGATACATGTTGAACATTGACTATGTTAGACAAAGACTTGAATATGGAAACCGTCCACAGCCAAAGCTGTACGTCCAACTCTGCCAAGTCAAATACACAAGGTAAATTATAACTAAGTGCTGCCCTTGTGGCAGATACAGCTGGTTTTCCTCAAACAATAATCAGAATTAAACTTACTGTAGGTTCCTTCACTTAGAAACCACGGGAAGCTTCTCATGTTATGATGCGAGACCTCCGCTCCCTACTTTTACAGTGATCGATGTGGCGGTTTTATGAGCTTATCCAAAAAACTCACTACTAATACCGAAAGCAGTGCTTTCCATTTAACTTGAGGCTCCATGTTACGGCCAGTATATTAGTTTTCAAAGGAGAAAAAGAAGATTGATTTCATGGGAAAGTTTTTAAAGTTTCACAAATTCCTATGCAATACCCCAGCAGACTTCAAATACAACGTACAAACGAGGAAAGAGCCTAACACAAGCTGTTTACAGCAAGCTGTTACTTAAGGCAAATCTATTCCTCAATATTTTTGTGTCAAAGTGTAGGAAGAGCCTTAAAATCTTAAGTTATTACATTGACAATCCTTAAAACCCCAGAGTTTTGGGGCTTGGGGGGTACAACCCCTCAAATAATGTCTCATTTGCACTATTTCCTAAACATAATTGCATATTAGAAATATCAAGGCAAAATTGAAAAGTCCATTTTCCCCAGAAGGATGTAAATACTAACTATTATTGTTTTGTTTAAAATAAATCTTAATTTGTAGTTATCCCAATCAAAACGTATTCTTTTTTAGAGAAAATAATAGGATGTTCCAAGTGCTTATATGCTGCTCCTGACGTTTGGATAAAAACGTCTCTCAAAATGAAGTTTCTGGATTTTGACAGAACTTGGTATCTCAGAACTGAAATAACAGATGTAACATAAGGGCAAATAAAGCTAATCTGTATTCTGAAGACAGGTTTTAACAGATCTAGACCCAGAAATAAAAATCTGTTATCATGGGTACACTGTTTTTACATGTACGTGAAGAGTTGACCCTCTCTACTACAATGGCATTATTTTGGGTTTTTAAAGGAAAGGACAGTTTGGGCATTAACCTAATTTAAAATCTTGACACGTCCTTAACTAAATTACAATTAGTTAAGCAACAACAAGTTCAACTTTGCAAAGCAAGTATCAACAGAGTACCCTGCCTCTAGACAATCATTAATCTAGGATATAGATAAAACTCTTTGCTGGTCCCAATAGACACTCAACTGGATTTTAGCACATACCACACTAACTGTACATTCTTGCACTAAATCTCTGCTTATGTACAACCAAAGACAGGAACAGATGGGGAGAAACCACGGCTGTGCTCAGTACATACATAACGAGGGGCATTAACGAGTCCCATTAAACCTTCATTTCCACCCTCACAGGAGACCCTTTTCTACCTGGGTCTTCCAGACAGAAAATCATGTTTCTAGTGCTCTGCAGCTGGGATTAAACGTAAAACATGATCGTTATCTAGTGAAGATGGACTTCCTCCCAAAACATCCTTGAATTTTACATAAAACAGTATTTTTAAAAGAGCATAAATGCTTAAAAGGAAGGACTGACACTAAAGCCTCTCACTGCAGTAAGCGCTGGCTCTTGTACACTGTTTTATTTCCTCAAATAGTAGCTCAGATGTTGAAGGCTTTTAGGTATCATTAACTTGCATTTGCAGCAGGCATCCAGAATTTAACGAAACTCATGTAGAAAGAACTACACAGAACATTTTATCCCAAACAGAGCTTTTACCTCAGAAAATTGTTTTGTATTAATACTGCTGCGCTCTATTAAATGATTGATTATAAATACAGAAGAACCTACCAATCAAAAATTAATTTTAAGTAATGCAAGTAAATCACAGATTCTCAATCACAGTGGGTGGGATGACAGCCCACCAGCAAATGATCTGGTTTCGTTTATTCAAATACACTCAACTAAAGGAGTAGTAACGGTCATCCCACGGCCGTGTCACGGGAAGGAGCTCTTGCAATAACGTCGTTGACAGTTGTTCCTTTCTAAAAACGATCCACGGGAAGGGAGCTCCGGCCGCAGCCCGTTCCCAGGCGCAGCGTGTCCCCTCCGTCCCGGCCGACACACATACTTTGGTCTGGAGGCCCGAGGGTCACAGCTTCACCTGTTCCCGACTCATTTATTCTGGTGGCTGCAGGGACACCAACGCACATGTGCCCCCTCCTTCCTTGCACCTGGGCCCTGAATAACATCTACTGAAATTCCCCTGCACAAATGCTTAGGACAAGCGCTGTTAGTACCGTTTAACCTACGTAAAAAGCAAACCTACGTATAACCCTATGCAAAAAGCAAAATAACAACATTTTCTGGATATGTATTGCCTTCACAGCCTCATTAATTAAAATAACCATTATCACACAGTTACAGCGTATAAGCAATGGCTGGAAATCCAAGATGTATGACAAGACACGCAGGGGAAAAAGCTTGTTTCTCCGGGCTGTACAATGCTTTCTAAAAGCTACGAACTGTTTCAGATTCAAGAGCGAAGCGCTTAGTGCCGCATACCCTGTAAAAAGAAACAAAAGACCTAGGCACCAGAAGATGTTGCCATACAAACAGCTTTAATTCTTACAGCACAAACCTGTCAAAGAAATTTAAAACTTTCTGGTTTAATAGGAAGCGTCACTGTACTGTTTTTAAGCAGGGCAGCAGACAGCGGGCTTCCTGGTGAGAAACGATGCACAACTCAGAAACCAGAATTAAACTATGTAAACACGAGCAGATACGTTTTGTTATCAACCTAAGCTTTAAACTCAGCTTACTGTGATTTTGCCGCCATTTTGGAAGACGACAAAGTTTTCTTCATAGCCAGGGTTTCAGAAAAAGAATGGATTAATTTCTCAGAGAAGGAGAAGAACAAATGAATTTTTACTTCCACCTGTCCTCAAATCAACTTAACCTTTTTTCCTTCGTTACAAAAGGCTCAGATAATGTCAACTCTGTATAAAAACCGTAAGTGATCCCTGGCGGACTCCACAGCAAACTTCGTCAGCGCAGAGTTTTTGCCCATGGTACCAAATTCAATACCAAGAGAGTCTCGGTGAAGTTAATTCACTCCATTGCATCTAATAGGGCCTCACCAAGAGCACAGCTCCGGACATTGCATATGCCCTAACACGCAGGCGTGGGAAGTTAAAGACTGTCAACCATCATTTCCCAGTTTTCCCCATTTATGCAAAACATTGCAAGAAACTATGCGTTTGCAAAATATTGCATAAAAGGCATATTTATGTAAAAATTTTACACAAATAATAGGTACGGCAAAAAAGACTTGGGGGCCGGTGTACATCCGTAAGTGAAAGATCTAGACATCTCCTCATATATATGTGGGGTGACCCTGGCCCCCTAACGCATTTGCTGTTTCATGTATCTAGTCCACACGGGGGGTGGAGTCATGGGATATTCAAAATGTGATAATTCAGTTTAACAGGGAATATATAAAGCTCACATCTTCCATTTTTTCCATGAGAATGACTTCTTCCTCTGATGCCCTTCATCGAATCTCACACCGTTTCAGAGCCAGATGACGTCCAAGTTCTTGCATCCCTGTAGAGGGCAAAGAACTGGAGCACACCACGGGGGACCCCGAAGACGATCCCTTATGGGAATGACAGACTGTCATCAGCAACGTCTCCAAAGGCACCGCATACGCCCACCCAACGGAGAGAACAGCATGCACGTACTGCCTCATCTCCCATCTCCGCACGCAGAAGAGATTTGGAAGCCTATCCCTCCAGAAATTAAACACATATCCATTTAGTGACACTTTATCATGCCTTATGTCAGGGACATGTACATATTGGCTTTTCCCAATCTAGTCGAGCTCTATTTGTCGAGTTCTTTTCTGTGTAGGGCGATGGGGGGGATGAGAGGACGGCTTGTGGCTTTATTTAGGCTGCAAGCCCTGCAACGCAGAAACCTATGGTCCTACCAGGCCTGTCTCACCGATAACAATACACAAATGGTATGCATAATAGCACAACAGACTGGATCTCGGGGCGGGGGGCGGAGGGGAGAGACAGTGAAATGAATTCATCTAGGAGCAATATAAAAGTCATTATAAAGTGAGGAAGGAGGACTTCTAAGTACAAGCAACCTGGCAGATCACCTCCGTAGTAAAGCCTTCTTGTCTACGTGACAACACAGTTTCGTACACGATCAACAGGAACACAGGAAGCTTAGAGAAAATAAACATTCCTAAACTCGATTATTTGGCCGAGTGCCTCCACAGGCCATCGAAGGAGCTAAGCTGGTGTCTGCCAGTGGCCAGTCTGGGACGACTCCAGGTAACATCTTCCTCTCCAGCTGGGTAACATCTTCCCCTCCAGCTAACATTCAGCTGCGAGGAAACGTACCACGGGCTAGGACCAAAAGGTACCCATTTGTTACTATAGCAACATTAAAACAGATTAAATTTCTAAACATATACTGACAGTAAAATACAAACTCCCCAAGAGGAGCAAGGGGAAAGCTTCCCAGAAGACAGAAAGGTTCTCTTTACTACATTGCTCAGAACAACCTCGGAGTAGGATTACTTGAAAAATATACAGCTATATTTGTCCACTGGGATATGTTTCCAAAAATCCCCCGCCAGGAATTTGCAGAGGGGAAACAAAAATGCTTGTGATGCTTTTGATCTTCCCGGCGGAGCTGCTCCCCTGAATTAGCAGCACTTGCCCCGGCAGCAGAGTCCCCGTCGGCTCTGGGGAACCCATCGACCAGATTTCAGCCCCACCAACCCAGAGGGGATGGAGCAACCGCCTGGCAGCTTTACTGCGGCTAGCTATGGCAACGTTCAGACACCACCAGGTGTCTAGAAACGCTCAAAAGGTTTAGGGGAGCAAGGATGAAGTGGATGCCTGCCCTTCAAAAGCCAAGATAGAATTATTTCCTGTGAGAAAAACACAAACAATTATTAAATATTTTTTATTTAAGTAAAAAAACCAAAAAGAACAAAAAAAATGGGCGTCACATACACTATAGGACGGCTCACTTTCAGAATACAAGAAATCAGTCAAATGTTAAAATAATAGTCAAATGTTAAAATAATAGTCAAATTGCCATCACTTGAGTAAGGTTTCCCTGCAAATGAAGTCATGATAATGAAACCGTGGCCTTCAGCTCGACTTTTATAAAGTCCTAGGGAAGAAATGCAGGCTCTGACCCTGCACTACAAGATTCTTTACGTTTGCAAGACAAACAGTAATAGATTATTTTACTAGCACAGCTTGATATCTGCATCAGAAAGAGATGACTCTTGAAAACCTTCTGGCTAACACACAAAAAAATAAATACCTCCTCGTTGTTATTTGATAATACAGATATTTATATACATAAAGTGATCATCCTTAAAAATAATAAAACCCAACCATAAAGCCGCATGAGAACCACAGTTATTTCCTACTCTATTTATAGAAGAGCACTGTGGTGTTGGTTCAGCCTACATTCCCCCTTCTGTTGCTCCAAATTCTTGTCTTGGGTGTCCCACAACTTCCCCAGGCTTAGCAGGGGAAGATGAGAGTCTGCTTTTTTCCACCTACAGACTCCTCGTCCTCTTCCCTTCAGCACTGACAGCTTTGCTACCGCTCCACTCCTTCAGGCTTCAGTAGCAAGGGTAACACACTGTCACTTCTCAGGCTTTCACACCTAACATTTCAGCTCTTTCTAGAATATCGTAATCTGTGATTATTTTTTTTTTCCAAATGTTGAACCTTGCAAAAAATAAATTTTATTTTCTCATTGGTCTTTTCTCATACTTCTTTCTTAAATACAGAGATACGTCTTTTCTCTTTCCGCTGACAGATTCAATATTTCTTACCTTCACGTTCAAAGTTCAAACCCCCTCTACCTCACCTAGAAGACACCTTGCTGCTACTTCTTCTACCCCTTCTTCCAGTCCCGTCTTCAGTTGTGTTTCAACTGTTGCCTGTGTCTGCCAACACATCCCTTCACTGGCAAGTGTCTCCTCTCTCTTCTTTGTCTTCAACTCCACTTCTAAAAAACTAACTTTCTTTACTCATCTCCCTCCTCAGTCACTGCTGGTCTAGCTGATATGGATCTTCTCTTCCCTTTGCCTCACTCTCCAACTTTAATGCTCTGATCTTTCAAACATCTTGTCCTTTGCCTTTTTTTATATCATCTAATCTTTACCATTATCTCACCTATTACGATTTAGGACTTGCAGGCTATAGGTAGCAACAACCTCCCTCTCTCTCCCTTCTTGCTGTGCTATGCAAAAAGGATATATTAATATACAAGATAATCAAATGCTCGGCAGCCACACTGTGCTAAAACGTTGCTGTGAAACTTCCTTCAAAAACTATGACCGTTTTACACAACGTATTTCCTCACAGACAGAACACAGCCCCTATAGAACAAGATTTCTACAGGCTGCCATTACAGCCAGACTTGCTATGTAACATGGAACAACTCACTTTACTCTATTTTTTGTTTACTTTATCATTTTACAAATATGAGTGATATAGACCCTTTGACAACAGGTAACATTCAGCACTTGCAAAGTCACGCACATCAAGAAGAATCACCTACGCGACCTAGAAAGGAATGGGCTAAAAAGTACCTCCTATGCAGCCCACATTCTGCAGGATGCCAAATGCTAAGCTCTTGTATCATCCCCAAAACAGGAGGCAAATTGAAATAAAGAAAGGAAGAACAAGATCCCGGTCTTTCTATAACCAAACAATATTAGCAGAGATTGTTTGGTCAATAAAACCTACTCGAGTTTATTAAGCTCGATCTTTTTTTCAGGAGCATGTAGGAGAGGAGAACGATCTTGTTTCACCCTCCTTTGTGCTGTTCTCAAGAACCATGCCAACATTTTCTTCTGCTTCATCCCAAAAACCAAATTGCATTTTATGATGACAGTCTCCAGATCTTCTTGGTCCCATGCTCCTCTCTAGGAGGTCCCATCTACCTCCTCCATTAACCACAGAATTTTCTGCCGGCCAGCTGGAATTAATCATCACAATTAGAGGCCTTTGTTTACAGCACTAAAATATAGAAGTTTGGAAAAAAACCCCACCCTGAAACAGTTTGTATGCAGAGGACAAGATATAGAATTAGTCTATAATAGATTATATAAAAGCCAGCCAATTCTTATCTGGAGCAAAGGAAGACAGGGATACTCCCCCACTGCAGAGAAACCCAGGCAAGATGATGAGGGTGGATAGGTTCTCACCTAAGTGATTTTTCATGGAGCCAGTGGGGGTCCCTTGTCATGTCATTTCTGGCTTTGGGACTAGGTTGATAAGTACTGATGGTCCCAAATGGTTCTGCAGTACACTAAACTTAATTTGACAAGGCTTATTAGCACTGGCTTCGAGCCTGACAGACCCAAGCTGTCTCTAATGCTCAATACGCTCAAATTCGTATGATGCTCTCCAACGCTGTAGCAATGGGAACAGCGATGCCAAGAGACCTGATCTGGCTCCACGTTGAGCTCTCTAAGGTTTGGCGGGCTTTGCTGGCTTCGGACTGTGCCACATGGAAGCAAATACACTTGCTTTCACACCCCCTTTAACGGGCTTGGAGGACACAGATTTGCTCCAGCTTTCTAAACTGATACATCTGGCTGGACGCGGGCTGGCTCTTCACAGTTCAGCTCACACATGTCTCTGCTCACGGCACAAAGCAGATAACTGCCCACAGGGGGAAAGATGATGGTAGAAGGCTTCCCTCTAAGCTCTGCTGTATCTCTATTTAATGAGCAAGGTTAAATCTTCATTTGCGGTGCCTTTTTTTCCTCTTCCCCCCCCAAATCTACTCATCTGTGATGGCCACCTTACAGACACTACAATATAGACATGGGCACCTGTAACTGAAAGATACTTTTGAAAAAAATAAGACCAGACATCACCTGGTTGAGTGCTTGAACTGACTGGACAGCTTTGCCTCTGCCACCCCTCTGAACCTAAGTACCCAACCACAAGCACCTGTTCCCACACTCTGGGGAACGGCTGTAAGCCATGGGAAGAGGAAAACATTAAAATGCAAAGGATGAAGACTGCCGTATCTTTAAAAAACGAAACAAAACAAGAACACCACCACAACCGAAAAACACCCAAAAAGCCCTCCAAAACACTGCAATGTATGCATTTTGCCTAAAACACAGAAGAGCTGGAGAAGGGTTGTCTCCTTCAATGCTGCAAGCAATTGCGTGAACACCCTCTCTACAAAGACACTTATGTCCTTGCCTTAGTATCTTTACTGCAAGATAATAAAGAGCTCAGTAAGCACACACACTTAACAAAAGCAAGCCATAAGCATAATCCTCATTTTTCTCCCGTGAGGAAAACCACTGGGGATGCCTAGCTATGACTGATGCACTAGGTCTCATGAGCAGGGGGGAGAGTCCCACTCACTCCACCCTCCTGAATGAGCAACCACAATAACATCAGAGCCCCAGAGGAGGCATCGCAGAGCAAACACGGCTTCCCTGCGCTCTCCGCAAGCCCTGACCCGGCACATGCCCTCTGCATGCCTCTGGTTATAACCAGATCTGACTTCTATAAGCAACCTGCAGCGTGCATCCAACTATCCAACAGAACAACGCCGCGCCTTCACTGAGAATAACGACTTACAGTGACTTTTAGCTACAACGTCTTGGAATTTGTTACAGACTCCAGTCCTGAATGAAATTCAGCTCTTCGGATACACGTGTGGAACATTAAATTATAGTAATTGTCAAAATTTCCTCAATTATTTATACTCTAAGACAGCTGCTGTGGCTACAGCAAGAATAGCAACCAACCTCTTCAAAGTGGCAATGATAAATCTTTTAGACGGCTTGCTTTTTACGGAGCGCTTGCTCCACGGGTTTACGCAAGATTGATAACTTCCAAGAAAAAAACCAAAAGCCAAAACAGAATAGCAGAACGCAGTGTGGTTTCTGACTTCAGATGGCAAACTCTCATCAAATCTTTACTCCTTCATTTAACTATGTGAGTGGCTGTGCTCAAGTTGCAGTTGCGGAGGTAGGGGCAGTTGGGAACAGTCATAAAAATGAAAAGCGTTACAATAGCGTCACACACAGAACGGATATTCATGTAACCTAAAGTCAGCATTTGCAATGCAAAGGCGAGATTTTAGAATTCATATTGTAAAATGAGTTTTTTTTCAAGATACATGAGGATAAAATACCATAAATTTTAAACAACCCTTTCCTAGGATGCATTTTAAAAATCAGTTTCTTATTTCTTGTTTATTTCTTAAAGTTCTGCCTATAATTTTAGTTTCACCAATACCCGTAGCAGACATAGTCCTGAGGTACTATATGCTTTTAATTTTACTGCACTCATTTCTCATTCTTCAGTTTTAAATATTCCATACAAGCAAGATACAAAACAACTTCTTTTACAAATTAAAACTTATCAGTCAAACCCAAGTTGCATAGATAAAACATCTTGAACTTTGCAATTTGAAATTTTTTTCATTTAGTGTGTTTGCTCATTTATTTTACTTCTTTTCAAAGGATACAAGAACTCTTAAACCAACTTTAAAATAAATACCTAATTCTGCTTTTTCAACACTACTACTCTCTATAGAGATGGACAAAGTCTTATTTTTGTACATTCCTGTTTAACAATGTGATATTTCAGAAATATAAAATTCCAATGTACGAATAATATCTATTGTAACTATGCAATAAATGATAAGTCCTAATTCAACTACTGTGGAGTACAATGGGGCAAGAATTGTAACATTAATGTTCTTCAGATTATACCTTTGCTCTCACTACCATGAAAAACTAATTAAAAATTGTTATTAGAAGTCTCAGACATTGAAGTCACACACTCTCACTGATACTCAACCACATACACAAGCAACAGCCCACTCCGCTGCTTACCATTTGAGACCTATTTTTTGGGCAGCCATTGATGTCTTCAATCTTCTCATTTGCTGAAAAGCAAAAAAAGAGGCGATAAAGCAAAAAAAAAAATAAAACCCAACTATAGCAAGGATGTTTATTCCGATTATTTCCAGAGCACTTGCTGCTAGCTACATAAAGGGGTTTCGGATTGTAGTTGTCCAGTCAAAGCGAATGCGTGAAACACGGAGACCCATCAAAAAAAAAAAAAGGCAGCTGGAGTTTTCTAGTGGGTCATGCCTCCAGAGACAGCTGGGGGCAGAAAACAACTGGTCCGACATCTCGTACAGTGACGGGGAACTCCTTTAAACTACAAAAGAAATTTAAACTCTGGAATCTGAATCACTGCTGGGTGGAAAAGTGAACACTACATATGAATGGATGTTTGCACGTCAATTGATTTGCTTGTAGGGTGAATATAGCTTTTAAATCTAGATGAGAAATTTATGATAACTAATTTTTTGTATTTATTTTTATTTTTTCAAAGTACAGTCAACAAGACTACTTTTCAAAGCCTCTCGTCTGCGGCTTACATCTAACACAGCTTGCAGAACAAGATATAGTTTCAATCTTTAATGTCCCAAGTGCAATAATGAAGTTGTTGAGGTGGTTAAAACGTTAGCCTTAGGTTGCTCGGCTTCACATTTCAGTCCTGGACCCTGAAATGCCTTGTGTATGGTAGACTGAAGAACCAAAGTTCTGTTTCCCACCGTTTTTTCACTGTAATAAGGGTAGGTGTTCACATCCCGTTTGATGAATTGACCAGATTCGCCTCCCACCAATCCTTATTATTTTCTGTATTTTTTACACCAGTCCCGTATTCTCAGGACATTGGTCAGAACTCCATCTCATTTCATGTCGTTCTTCAGCTAGGCATATCAAATTTGGTACACGATATTCTGACAGCAGTCATAACAATGTCACAGAAGATACAGAACTTGACTCTTTTTTGGGTATTCCCCTTTTCACACATCAAGGAGTCCCAGCACGCTTGTATTGCCACAGCGATGCATTTAAGAATTGATGGTAATATGAAAAAGATTGCAGCTAAATCCACTGCACTGTTCCCCAGGGTGGTCTATCAGCCGCCACACAAAGAGAGTATACATTTCTTTCTAAAAGTGGGACCTCAGATTTAATCATACAGAAACGATCTTTTATCTGTTTATTTTCCTTAATTAAAAAAAGTCAAAAAAAAAAAAAAAGTCATTTTCCCCTTGTCCTCTAGAACTTCCAAAAACATCACACGATGTATTTAAAACCAATGTTAGCAAACCATAAAGCTTATTACCTGGCTCTTTTTAAGCTCTTGTATGCAAACAACCCGGACTCACCTACCTGAAAGTTCCTAAACTGTTAGTAACTTGTTTCCAGGATTCTGCTTTTGACTTTTTATGGTTTGTTGGGTTTTCTTTCTCTTTTTTTTTAACTATGCAAATGTAGAACCAAAATATTTACTCAACACTCCTACGCTTTGTGGGTATTGCTACACATTGACAGGCTTTGAGTACAAGCTTGGTTCTTGCTGTACGCTAAAGGTTAACCCCATAAACCCTATAAACTAAGAAACAGACAATTCTGTAACATGGAAAAACTAATGTCAAATGAAATGTAAGCCACCTTAAATTCTTCTGCCAGGAAAAACTTACATCCAACACACCAACTATTTGGGATGTTACCTCTTTATCCTCTTCCTTTTTTACACTGTGCTTATATTACCAATTCCCACCTAGAAATCATTTCTTTTGTCCTCTTTCTGTCAGCTTGCAAGATGTCATCATCTATCCTGGTACTCTTCTGATCAACTGATTTGTAGCTTCTTTATTTCATTACTATCTGTTTCCTGCATTTTGTTGTGCTCTACTTTTTTTTCCTTTTTGTTTTCAAACAGCTGCTTTTATTTCCTCTCAAAAGCTACGTTAAACCAAGGCAACTTTCCCTCCCACTTGTGAACCTGCAGGTTTTTTTGTCCACCAGCTCCTGATTCTTCATCATTTCCCAATTACTCACCACTCTCAGGCTGTTGGCCTTCTCTGCCACAGGTGATTTAGGACATAGGTGACCAGAAATAGCTGCTGGGAATCAGAAGAGTAACAAGAACCGGAGTTTCTGCTCTGATCTACCTGCTGGTCCACCTGGTGCTATTTCTGCTTACCCCTGGGCAGGTTTATGCCCTACCTTTTCTCCTTCTAATCCACTCCCAACTCACCTGTGGCTCTTGGTTACTCCTTTCATTAGATTAATGCAATTATCATCTCCCCCCTGATGGTGCAAGTGCTGTGAAAAGCAGGTGGAATAGAGAGCAACCAGAAAAGCCGGCGGTGGGGCAAACTGGCAGCTGGGTTGAACTTTAACTCCTACACCTCTTTTGAAACCAGCAGGGCAAGACCTCAGCAACTCAACCTAAGCTGGGGAGATGCATCAAAGTGGCCCACAGGGATATTTGGCACTTTTGCAGGAATCTGCTTAATTCACCAGGCAATCGTGTTGATGGCCATTCCTCAGCCGTAAGCTGGACCCTATCTATCTTTGACGCTTCCACCTAGCTCCCAGGAAGAGTGCTTGCAGCAGGTACAAGGTAAGTTGCCTTTCTTGTGGAGATGATTGGAAAGAAAGAGATAGCAGTGAAGGAGATAACAGCGTGGTGTGCCCACAGGCAGTGTGGTGGTGCAGGTCACAGCACACGTCACCAAATGCTACGGGATCTTGGAAACGCGTCCAATCCACAGCTGCAAAAGCACAGCTTTCTGGCCGAGGTCAACGGGCAACTCACAGCTACTGTTTCTGTTTGCCACGTAGGAATCAGTTAGCATAAACCGAAGTCACAGGCGATCGTAAAGGCTTTCAATTCTACATCCGCATTGAGCAAGATGTGAATTCACAACCACAGATGTGAAACGCAGAGGATTTTTGCCAAACTGACTGCAAGTCCTAAGAGCTTCCCCCCATCACCTTTTTTTTTCTTCACTATGAATGCAGTGAAATTTGTTTCAAATGCTTTTAAGTGCTTACAAATTTTCCCATTTATACAGAGATGGAAGGTTGTACTAAGGCAGACAGAAGACGCCAGCTGTGCTCCGTAATGAAAGTAGCAATGACTGACATTGTAGCCGGATCTGAATCAAAGCTTGGAAAATGGTACCTAAAAGAGTATTTGGGTTCATGTATGTTAACAGGACTCATAATATGAAACCGCAAGCCAAAACGATATGAAAACATAAGGGAAAAGGAACCTCTAGCATTCAAAAGATGCAAAGAATACTTTAAATCTATTGGCCAGTCAGGTGTCGGTGTCCCATTTATATAGGTATCAGTACGTGTCCCTGGTGGAAAAAAAATTCTTCAACAAATGACATTCCATCAAGTGCATGAAAATTTATAATCAGAACAAATCAAAAGTGTTTCAATAAGCATTATACAGAACAAAATTGGCTATGTATGGACGGTTAGACCATCCATACAAAAAATAAGTCCATGCACTTCATAGTAATGAATTAATCCTTCTCTTACAACCTTAGCAGCTATTCTGCATTATTCAGTACTTCAGGCATACCTTGGACATGAGATTACTTCTCCTGAATGTATGAATGAATACTGTTCAACAGAATTCCTACATCTGTGTAGGAATTGGCACCTGCAGCTTTTAACTGAACAGCCACTCAAATACTAGTAAAACAAACTTTTGTGTAGTGTCCCACCCGAAATATGACAGGAGTTATCACTGGACACTTCTGCTAGGCTTGATCCCAAGGTTCTGTAACCTTCCCCTGTGAATGTAACAGTACAATTGCCATGACAGCAGACAAAAGCTACACTGAGGTCAGTCACTGTATGAATTTGTTCCGGAACAGTTATCTGGAGTAATTGCAAATTACTTTTGAAATTACAGCAAAGATCTATTCTGCAATTAATTTCAATCAGAACGCAAGTTTCAAAGAATATTTAGATATATCTGTAAGACAGGCTATCTTGGCATACCCAAAGCACCTACGCTAAACAACGTGCCCATCACCTCCTACAATGGTGTGCCGATTGCCCAGCACAACACTGATGTGCACATTTTACTTCTTATTGAAACCGCTTTTATTTAGCTGAATAACTATTTAACACTAACACAACGTCTGCGTCCCTAATTAAAAAGCCACAGCTTTTGTATCTGACCTGACTTTGGTTGTATCCTATCAAGTAAAATATTCCATAAAATATCCCAGGCATCGTGAGTAGGACAAGCACTATCAGAATGGGTTAAAGTTTAATTTTAGCATCAATTCTAAGTCTTGAAAATAGAAGGTTCTCACAGGGAACCAACCAACAATTCTATATAGTAATAAATTTCAGAGCAAGCACAGACCCAGTATTTCTGCATTCATGAACTTAAATAGAGCTACTATGTTTATATGGCATTACTAAGGCATATATTTCCAGATTCACCATCTGTGATGTAATCTCAGGTGGTGAACACAAGAAAAAACTGTATCACTAATAATTAGACCCGAATCAATTTTGATGCCTTTGGATAATCTCCAGATACCCCAGGCACATGAGAAAAAGGAGGAAGGATCTTCATGGCTGCTTTTACACATGGCACACCATAACGTAAAAAAGAAAAAACCTCTCCTGCACTGCATATAGAAGCTTTCTTAGTACGCAGTCTTATTTGTTAGGAAAAAAAGCTTGCATTTTGCAGGCTACAGCTAAAGCTGTTTCTAGGCATGAAAATTATCACCATCTTTGTGACAATGAGATGCAGCGTGCCTAGGGCCATCCACAGCAGATATAGCTGACTTCTTCTTCACTATTGACTTGGAGGATTCAACCGAGTATGTTTAAACATGAACTTTGCTTCACATGGAAAACCTTCTCCGAAAATTAAATCCTTCACCCTCTACTTTAACTTTTGAAAGCGTGCAGACCTGATCTTAAATATTAGCCAAAAGGCAGCTCTGAGAATGGCAAAAAAAAGAAAAAATACGCAAAGGTGAATCAAACAAAATACAGTAAGCAATATAATTTCTGTATATTTTAGAGGGAGTAATTCGAATTTCATAAAACACTTCAGGAGTCAATGCTCAAACAACTACATTTAAATATTTGGTACAACCAGGTTCGTATTTTGGTGGTGATATTCTTACATACGTGTTCTTACGCAAAGGTTTTTTACAACAGCATTAATAGAGAGTAGCTAGATATGCATGAAAGGAATCAACACCTAATTGCTCCCGGGTTTCCAAAGATTTTTCCCTAATAAAGGAAACAGAAAAAGGATAAAACATTGTTTATAGCGAATACCTGCCCATACACAATCAATCCATGGCTTGGTTTTATACATCTGTAGCTGCAGGGCAGGGCTGTAGAATGCTACCGAGATACAATGCCGCTCTACAACACAAAGACTTTTTTGATGTGTTCCAGTGCAGCTCCAGTGGAGTCACTGGAACGATGCCTCGCAATTTCATCCAAAAACAGGGCTTGCATATTTGTACCTTAAATCAAGGAACTGGCTTGTTTACAGCATCTCAAACACATACAAATATGCATGCACTGATATCTTGTTGCTTCACTGCTGTCGTCTTAATTTGCATCTCAAATCTGTCAGTTTGCTTCTAACAATAGTTGTCCGAATTCCCATTAGCAGGCTTTCTGATTCCATCAATCTCCATTGGCCCATGCACGTGTTTTGTGGCATCCCAAGTACCAGATGGATGAGCCTCTGAAGGAACTAATGAAGGATCCAGGCCCAAGGGAAGAAGGAGAATATGTAGCTTTACATGGGGCCAATGGAGAAAATTATTTAGAACCTTCATTATCTGTGAATGTTAGTGCAAACTGAGGGAATTAAAAAGGCTTTGCGTAACTGAGCCTATATTTGAGATTTGTCCTAATGATGGCGTTCCTCAGTTGAAAACTCATTACGAAAGATTTCATTTTTTTCTGACACATAAAAATTAGAGCCCTTCTCCTTTCCTAGCTGCACGTATGGATTTTCCAAATCCAACTGGAAGCAGGAGGTTCAACACAGCAGGCCAGTATCACTGTGAATTATGTTCAGATCAATCCCCAGGAGGTATCAGAAAGAGAGATAGTGAAGGCTAACAGCATCCTAGCAGAAAAAACATCCCTCATCAGTTGCTTTTTTAACATTCAACTCTGCAGAGTGATATTGCTGTGTCAGGAGATCTTATCAGCAACATCAAATATTTTTCCACTCTGCTTTTAGACAAGACTTTATTGAATTAATTAGCAAAGTCTCTGAAGGAAAATTATCTACATAATTCCATGCAGTTTGATGGATTTCTCCCACCCCTCGTGTTTACATAGCAGATAAAGACTGAATTTCTGAGCGAGCTGGTTGATACCTGGTACAAAAAGAGAAAGTCACTCACCTACAACCTGGATTATTTCAGCTAATAAGACTCCATCAGTCACATCTTGCTGTAGATCCTTTATCAATCTCTTGTGACCGGATTTTGCTAGATAGTGATTAGCCCAATCCGTATAAATCTGTTCGGAGAAAGATAAACAAAAAGAATTTGTTAGTCATAACATCAACCTTAAAAATGAGAGCTCTTTGTTTCTCCCAGTATCTGAGGAGCTGATTAAGATCACTGCTTTTTTGCTGTTTGAAACAAGCCAACAACATTAAAATTCAAGGCATTGTGCAGATGAAGCATTCGGCTCGCTGTAGTATGGCTTTTCCTATTCGGATATCTGACAGCAAAGCTCACAGAAAAGGACAGTAAACTCCTGACCGTGTTACAGCTTCAATGGATCATCAGGCAATAAAACTACATGTCTATGGCAGTAACAAGTGTGTAGAAGAGATTTCAACTTCCACCCAAGTATTTTTTTTTTTTTTCATTTTTCCTTTTACATTCCTTCTTTACACCTGTCATTGAGAGATTTTAAAGATTCTTTTCCAAGAACCACTGCTGGTAGATATTAGCCATATAGCGATTTCATTTTGAGGAAGCTCCTTTGTTATATTACCCAACAAGCCTTTAAAGGTCTTAAAAATCTACCAGTAAGTTCCATCTCACAGGTTAAATAGGATTTTAAATTCCTTTTAATGTCTCATGCAACCTTCTAACTGTTGGGATTTATTTTAAAACGTATTATTTGAAAACTAAGCAAACAAAGCAGTCAAAATCTCTCTTTGATTTGCATTAAGTACTGCTCACCACATGCTATCCAACTTATCCAAGATCACCACAAAGTTTCTATTTTCACGCTAGGTTATCAAAAAGAAGGAAAAATACTTGATTAGGAGTATCTGCTTATGAAGTAAATAACATTTCTTGTTCTTCGTATAGGACAAAATTTCAGGGAAGACTTTTTTTTTTTATATGATTTATTTATATTCCAAAGAAATAAAGTAAAAACAACTAAATATCAAGATTTTACCTTTTAAATACCCAGATATATAAGAAGGCTCACTCCTACTCTCAAGAATGCCTAGCATATGAGAAATTCAGTCCCCTCAGTTCAGTCTATGAGTAGTCAGGGGGATGGTCAACGTTCTTTCCAGAGAACGACCCATGCCAACCCTCCACAGTCCCTATAAACCACCACGTGCTGTGGGGTTTTTGTTGTTGTTTTTTTTAAATCAAACTTTTAAATTAAAGGGCGACGCTGGAGACACACACACACAAGTGTGCGAGACACTGACCTGGAGGGAAACGTCTACAGAACAGTATTGAGTCCCTGGAAGTCCATGGAAGCCCTCCCTACGGGTTGCCCAAGAACTACACTTTTCCTTCATGGGTACTGAGAGATGGAAATAGAAGAGGACAAGGAGAGGGGCCCCAGCCTTCAGGGCTGTGACCACTGGGCTATGAAGCTTCCTACCCTCAGCCTTAAGGAAGCAGATGGAAAGGACCACCACTAAAATCAGATTATGTGTGCTGGCAAAACGTTGTTGAAACAAAACATGGGTTTAGAGCCACTGCCCTTCCACCACTCTGCTCCTGAGCCATGCAACTTCCCCCTATCACATATATCCACACAGATCCTGCAAATTACTGACTAATATCACCGAGCATGGCCATGGCTACTACTTCCAGAAGCATCTTCAGCATAGCACTGAAAATGCAAGGCTTATGTCCTTCTTCGTGGGAGCCAAAAGCCAACTGTCACATCTAAGAGTCAAGTACTTGCCCCACCGGGTGGAGGAACCTGGAAATAATACCAGGATTGTAATTTCATGCTCCTCTTGCACTTGCTGATTCAATGTTAATGTGATAAAATGAAGAACAGATATGTTGACTACAGTTATTTTGGTTATATTCAGTTATATTTTGGGGGTTTTTTTCAACCTCTAAAACACTACTGGGGCAGCAATGAACAAATCACTCAAAACCTGAAACTTATGTCCCTATTTTCCATCATTTATCCTCTAATTTCATCTTCAGAGCAGCGGGATTTGCATTTCCTACGCCAACAGCATCACAGACTTCAACAGAAAAAACACAGTGGAACACCTCCGTGAAAAAGAAAAAAAAAAAAAAAAGAGCTGAAAACATCTCAATGAAAAACATCTCAGTGAATTAAACGCTGAGCACAGGAGTGATTTCCCTAGCTGACCGAAAAAAGAAAAGGGGAAAAAAAACCCTCCACACTTTGCACAAACCAGACGTTGTGTTCCTTAGCTCATTTTACACGAAAACATTTTCCATAACAGGAAAATATTTTTAAAGATCCACCAACTTTAAGGAACTAGGATTGACTTCACCTATGCTTCTGCCACGCGGTTCCAGCTCGCTTATCTACAAGTAAAGACATATCAGGAAACAGGCTGAAAACTACCTATTTCACAAGCGCAAGGGTCCACGCGTACCCCTACACCGTTACTGCGATTGAGCTGGCAAGCAACTGATCAAATACAATAAGTTAAGTTTCTTTTAACGGGAAGGCTGTGATGAATGTCCTAGTTTATCACAGAAGGACCTTCAGCAAATACGAGATTATACTTCGATGCATCAGCCCCAGCCTGGCCCACTGCCATGAGGCAGACCCACCATGAATTAAAGAAGTGCTTGGATCGGCCCTGGAATTAAGACAACGCAGGAACACAGAATAGGCAGAGCAGACCTCTCCTGGCAGAGCCTGAAATTACAGCATTAACAAGACCTTCCGAGCTAGTTAGGGTTGATTTTTGAGTCACAGACCAGTGTGAGAATGCACAGCCTGCGGCACCGCAGAACTTATGTTGTAGCTGTTTCTTACTGAACTAATTCCTGCTGCATCCAGGAACACCAGACCGTGTATTCATACCCTGGAAATAAACACAACCGCGTCAAAGAAATCCCTAATTCCCTTAACAAACCCTCCTGGTAAAGAAGACAGCTTCAAACACCCCCCAAATACCAGCTGTCTGATTCACTGTCTCCAATAACACATGAAGAAACTCCCTCTTGTCGGCAAATTATTCTTGAAACCCCTGCTTTGTGTCCTGAAGTCCATGTCTGTGTTTGGTAGCCAAATTTCAAGCAGGGCTTGTATGCTCATGATAAAATATTCCATTAAATGCATCAATAATGCGTACCAGTATGGAGACAGTATTTGTTTCTGGCGTATTTAAGGGTGCGGAATATTATTTCATGCAACTAGTTGATTAGGAAAGCCTTTTGCAGGAAAATACAAATATAATAAAGCTGTGCTTCTCTTTTAAAAACCTTGTTTTACCACGTTATTTTTCAATATGCGTAACATGCAATTTATTATTCTTTTTTTTTTTTTAAACTGACTGGGCTCTATATTTACAAGCTCTGAAGCATTCTTATGGATGCGGTATTACCCAGGCTTATTGTAGAAGCTCTTTATGGTCACTGCTCATTTTTATGGCATATATTAAGCTCATTATGGAAACGTTCCAGGATGTTTTCAAAACCTGTTTGTTGCAAGCCTTTGTAATGTACTACACAAATACCATTCCTAATGTTTCTTTTCCTTTTCCATACAAACAAGTGAAAAAAAAAAGTATATAAGTGTACAATGGTTGCTATTTCTAGACACATGAAAAACGTTTCAAAGCACATAGTGTTTTCAAGTGTTCAAGACCAGGTAAATAATTGGGAAAACAATAATAAAAGAACTAGGAAAACACTGCTGACAAAGTTTCCAGTCGTATGCGTCTCTCTCCGCATGTGGATTTTAAGTGTTCCTCAGGTATTTTCTGCAAACATGGTACAAAGTCACATGTTTGAATATTCACATGAAAATAACCTGAACAGTCGCCTAATTAAAAAAAATACAAAATCTTGCAATATGAAACATTTGACCCACTACAACCAAACAGATACTGCCATATCGTATGCAGCAGGACGGGGCTTTTCAGACTTTTCAGTGATTTCACAGAGTATGAAAATCATTGGAGGCGGTTTCATTGTTTTAGTTAACAAAACCCAGCGAACAACATGATTTGGGCATTACCACCAGAAACAGGTCTCTGTGCCTGAGACCAGGTAGCTTAATATTTAACTCAGGTCTACGTTCTGGCTTTTGTTACAGGTAGACTCAGCTGTTTGGTAGATTTTTTTTTTCCCCCCTCTATACGATCTTAGGAATCCAATTATCTGGAAACAAATGAAAAACAAATGTGAAAGAGTTCCCCCCCCCCAATCCATCAGGTTTGAATTAAAAGTGTTACAGGTAAATATTGATTTTGGAAATACTCAGCACATTATGAGTCACAACTAAAACACTATTGAACAAAGTAGCAAAGTTTTGAGCAAAACACCCAAATTATAAAGCTTTTGAAAGTTGTCTGTAAAGAAAAAGGCCTGAGGATGAGCAAGTCTCCCCTCAGCAAGACCACTGCATTTTGAAATTCAGGGGGTTTCTCCCCCTTCCCCTTTCCTTAGCCTTATCCCTTTCCAGCTAGGAGACCTCTGCACTTTCTTGTCACTTCAAGTCTCAATTAACATTTCTGACCGCCCTAAGAGACCATGTTATCACCCCCAGAGCACACCTTGGACCACCTGCACCATATTTCCATATTGAATCAGCAGAAGAGGTGCCTATGCAGAATCAAGACCACACGGGTACCACTGAGCACTTGGGAAGGGCTGGGGAACATACTGACCAGTACAAAGCAAAAGCCCTGAAGCTTCTATCCCCTTAAAAGTAATTCATACAGTCTTTTTAACCTTGGAAAAATCAACCAAAGAGCCAAATAAACTCGAGCTTGCCTAGCTAGCCATAACAGTCTGAAGTTGGCATCTCAAACCACGTTCTTCCTTTCTGCAGGTACCATTCTGGAGACAATAGGCTGATACCTGGCTGCTCAGACATGCTGATGGGCAGCTTCTTCTTGATCTGCTGGCCCAACACAGCATCGTAGGACTATATTCCTCTGCTCCCATAGTCAGTCAAACCCGGGAAACCAAATGTGGATAAAGTCATGAGAGCAACGAATCCAGGAAGACCCTTTAGAGATCATAAAGGATACCCAGTACATCCATAGAGCTGCAATTAGATTAAGGTGCCAGGTATTATCACGTACTCCAGGGTCTCCTTTAAACAGAATTTAGATCCAAATGGGAATGCAAAAACTACCCACTGGTTTTTCTCTCCCCATTGGCATATTAAAATATGTTCATTATGAAAAGGAAAGGGTTCACACAAAACTACTTGAAAAGAATTTCCCTCTTCTATGCAAGTAAGCAGAAAATATGCCTGAACCCCAACCTCATCGCTCATTTCCACCAAAAAAAACAAAACAAAAAAAATCTAATTAGAGTAAATGCCCAAGTACATTTTCAAACCTTTCTTTTCCTCCCCCGCCATGTCAGTTCCTAACTAATCAGACTCTGATTGTTTTCTTCCGATAATTATCCTGAATCAGGCTCTCGCAAATTTGGTAACAGCTGAAGAGTATCTTTTTGACATCATGCAGCATAATTAGAGCAGAGGAAGGCTTTTTCCATGATTGAATAGCAGGGTTAGTCACACGGATGAACTCCATCAGAACACCCGTTACAATGCAATGCCTGTGCTGCTGCTAACCAAACCACGCTGCCTACTGAAGGTCACGGGCAAAAAAAAACCCACCCAGAAACCTAAAAATAGACAAAACGTACTGAGTCGATCCTAATGGGAATGCCCACAGTTCTTACAATGCTACAGAGAGGGGAAGAAAGCCCATCAGATACTCATTGCTGTCTAATGTAACAGGCTTTATTTACACAGGCAGACTCATGAAACCACAATTTCTCACTGTGAGCATTAACTGCAGTCTCATGCTGACCCATCCTCCACTCCAATACAATGATCTTATTAATAGGTATCACACTGCAAAGCCCAGAGGTGAATAGCTAAAGCCAAAGGCTTAGCTGAAAAACTCCTCCCTCGGAAGCACCTCTGGCTCCAAGGGAGCACCCTGAGGATAACAGCTATTTCGAAAGCGCGTAGATTACGGCCCTGACAATAACACGGCTGATATTTTGCTGAGTGACTGGCAAAAGGACAACAAGGTCGCACATGGTAAAAAAAAAAAAAAAAAAAGTAACAAAAATTACCAAGTTTAACAGCACTTCTCACAGACCTTTTTTATCAGAGATTTCTTAAAATTTATGGCCTTACCTGCCCACACACACTTCTTAAATCCTGTAGGAAGTCTGGACCTGTACATCTGTACCACGACACAAATCCCACTAAAAGGACAGTACTGGCTCTTCTAGACCGAGTAAAGCTTTGCACTGCTACCCAAGACTGGGGTTTTTTTTGCCCAAGTAAGTTCTTGCAAGAGGAAAAAAGAGACTAAAAAAGCAGGGCACAGGGTAGAGAGTGTGTGTCCACGTTCCTCCGCGATAAATAACAGGTATCAGCGGGCTTTGAGGACGGAGTTCTGTCTCTGTTCCTTTTCTGTTGAATAATGCTAAAGGTACATGGAGAGTAGAATATGAAGCAAAAATAAAAATACGATGTCCTTAGGCACGCCCACGGGTCCTCAATGATCCCCAGCTCAGAGAGTGAGGTGGACGTTCGGGGTGGACCGTTAAGGTGATCAAGCTGGTGCAGATGCATCAGCCTTAGGTTATACCTGTCTCCTCTCAGAGAGATATTGGAAGCACCTTGAAAGCTAGGATGGGAGCCTGGGGACTTGTTTACTCCATCCTACCAGCACCTCGGCACCAGGACTAGCAAAAAGGGAGGAAACCACCAGAAACTCCACTTTGAGGTGATGATGGGAGGGATTGCAGGTGGGCTCCTTCTGATAGGCAGGTAAGAAGGTAAAATGACCTTCCTGAAAGGAAGGCATACATTTGCAACCCCCCCCCAAAACAGTTGTCACAATAATTTGCTACTAATTAGTATTTATTATGATACCAGTAAAATACCATCAATTATGTAAAGTGCTGGAATTTTCCAAGTATCCTCCACTATTGCAGCTGTAACAAACTGAGGTCTCGGTTGCCACTTGTCTGGGGAGCCAGAGGTAACCCTGCTTTTTTAATATTTATTAAGTGGAACTCAACGAAATGATTTATTCTACTCACATGTGCAAGTGTTTGTTGGAACAGCTTTAAATTATTAGTCAGTTGGTGGGAGGTATTCCGCTGAATATTACATTTTACTGGACACTTATGTCCATTAACTACCCTTTGGAAGTTAAATTAGAGAAATGGGTAATTTAAACAAACACCACCGGGACTATTTATTTCTCTCTCTTTAAAGCCTTATTCCCGACTGGGGAGAGCTATTCTGCATATGACTGCTATTCAAGAGCATCGGGCTGACTCACAGCACACACAGCCAAGCATGTGTGTGAGTTTTAGCACGCCTGCAAGCCTTCCCAGTAACAGAACTAGATGGTCTTTAAGGTCCCTTCCAACCCGAACCGTTCTCTAACGCAGCCTGAGACTGTCCACGCTGCCCCCGAGTCTGTGTCAAGCAAATCTTTGGTGTCTGCTAAACAAGTAACAGGCTTTAAAAACGCCTAACCATCACCTTTCTTACTCTAACCCTACTGAATATTTTACTGCACCGCATACAAAAGAGGAGAAAAGAGAATTTATTATTATTTTTTTTTTTTCCCCTCCCCAATTGCACAGTTTCTGAACCCCATTACTGACAGGCGCTGCCTATACAGAGGGGTAAATATTTCAATCGCAAAGCAACGTTTTCCTACGTACCAGCTAGAAGGTGAAGCAAGGCCAGCAATTGTGCTGGTGGCCGGCAAGCTCTGCTCTCAATGCTCCCATTATACACTTTTCCCATATACAAATCCCCGTTCAAGCTGGAACCACACACTACGCCAAGCAGGTGGCCGCTCTCTTATTCCCCCTTGCAAAATGTCTTAAATCCTGAATAGAAGTGAGATGACATTCACACCTGCATCAATTTCTTTGCATATCCAAAAGTGAAACAGAGTTCAGTTTGCTGAGTTGATCAGCAAAACCCATTCCAAGTCCTGTTTGGCCACGGTGAATCAACTGATTTGATTTCACGCCAACAGACTATAACTGACCTTGGAGAACAAGAGAAGCAAATGAAGTAATTTTTATAGCGTTTTCTAAAAAGGCACCTAAAGCGCACAACAAAATATTTTCAAATATCACAGTTCTAGTACATGAAATACACCCATTTACATCTACTACCACACACGAATAGCAACAGAAAAGGGCTTATCTGAAAAGGTGACACATTTCTACTCCGAAGAGAAACGACAGAAAATCTTAAGGAGTTGCAGAAGAAAGGGAAAAAAAAAAAAGGAAAAAAAAAAAAAGAAAAAAAAAAAAAAAATCACTTCTGAGGCTGACGTTTGTTACTGTTCAGCAGTGCCGCTGCCATTATCAAGGAGCCAAGAGCTGCTTACTGTTTTGTAATGGTCAAAGGAAAATTTACTTCTCCCACGAGCAGGGACCTGAAAGTTGGCACTACTTATTGGCATATTTAACGTGAGCTTATACTGCTCGAGACCAGCTTGCTCTTCCTTCCCGAGGCATCTACAAGTTAAAGATGATATATACGCTGGCATGTGAAGCCCGGACAGTTAATTTTAGCTGAAGTCACGCATGCACGGTGCTCAGATTTCTTACACTGTCACATATTACACTTCCCACCCCTCCTGCAACTCTTCCCTTACATGCCCACTGCTCACTGCTCTTACTGCTGTCTCCAACACAGTTGCAATGTCTGACATCCATTTCAAACAATATCAATACAGTTTTATACGCACTGAACAACTCATAGACTCACAGAACAGTCAGAGTTGGAAGGGACCTTAAAGATCATCTAGTTCCAACCCCCCTGCCATGAAGCTATTCACAGCAAGCATAAAGTTTGTCTGGTCCTTTGTGTTAGACGCCACGTTAGTAGGTCAAGGGAGGTGATTCTGTCCCTCTACTCTGCTCTGGTGAGACCCCACCTGCAGTACTGCATCCAGCTCTAGAGCCCCCAACACATGAAGGACATGGACCTGTTGGAGAGAGTCCAGAGGAGGCCACGAAGACGCTCTGAGGGCTGGAGCCCCTCTGCTGTGAGGACAGGCTGAGAGAGCGGGTGGGGTTCAGCCTGGAGAAGGCTCCGGGGAGAGACCTTCCAGCCCCTTCCAGTACCTGAAGGGGGCCTGCAGGAAAGCTGGGGAGGGACTCTCTATCAGGGAGTGGAGCGATAGGACAAGGAGGTAGATTTACACTACACATAAGGAAGACATTTTTTACACTGAGGGTAGTGAAACACTGGCCCAGGTTGCCCAGAGAGATGGTTGACTCCCCATCCCTGGAAACATTCAAGGCCAGGTGGGACGGGGCTCTGAGCAACCTGATTTAGTTGAGGATGTCCCAGCTCATGGCAGGATGTTGGACTAGCCAACGTTTAAAAGTCCCTTCCAACCCAAACTATGCTATGACTCTATGCTGTACCTATTAATAGAAAACTACTAAAATTCTTTGTGGTTTTTTGTTTGTTGTTGTTTCAGTTTTTTTACACATTCAGAAGATCTTCTACCCGCCACAGAGACAACCCCCTGCATCTAAATGCTCCCAGTGTCTGTGAAGACTTATGGTCTGAACACAAATCCAAAATTTTGCATGCCATCCCCGTATTTGTTAACAGGCCAAACAAAAATCCAGATACATACTTCTTATGAAACATGGCGCATTCACAATATTGGATCATAGAATCATAGAATCACAGGGTTGGAAGGGACCTCTGGAGATCATCTAGTCCAACCCCCTGCCAGAGCAGGGTCACCCAGAGCAGGTGGCACAGGAACGTGTCCAGGCGGGTTTGGAATGTCTCCAGAGATGGAGACTCCACCACCGCTCTGGGCAGCCTGTGCCAGGGCTCTGCCAACCTCACAGGAAAGAAGTTCTTCCTCATGTTGAGATGGAACTTCCTATGCTCAAACATTTGAAGGTTGTATCTGTCACACATGGAAGCTAAAAAGCATGATGCTGAACTAGACCTAAAGAGGACACCTGCACAACCTGCCCTGAGCAGGGCTTAGTACAGGCAGCAATGGGCACCCGCCCTCTGGCAGGACCCCACCACGTGCAAGTTGCCCCAGATCCCACAGTCTGACCATGTTGCTGACACTCCTTAAAAATACAGCGAACTGGCCCTTGTGAATGGCTTTGCTTGATGTTTTTCTATTAAAGAAAATAACCTTGTCTATGTTGACAAGGTGAGAAGCAATGACTGCTTCCCCGCCCCTCTTGCCAAATTAAGGGACAGATGTCTGACATTTGAACTGTTTATTTTTCAAAAGGCACACTTCTGGCAGAGTAAAATCTATTATGGGTCTTTTAACCACTCCATGAAAAGTAAATAAGTCGGTAGCCACGCTGTCTCCATGTCACCTCTGCCCTCCAGCAAAGCCCACTCACCGCCAGCCAAGGTGTGGGTGTGTTTTGGGGAGGTGGGGGGCGAACAGGGCTTTGATGGAGTTTGAGGAGAACATAATGTACCGTGACTACCCAAGACATGAAGCAGCTGCTTTATCTACACAGCATCAGGTGCTGGGCCTCTGATGTGCCCAGGAACACCCGACTGTGCCCCAAGCAAGAACTCTGCTAATGCAAAGACAGACTCCGATGAACTAGAAAGAAGGGGGACAGTTTGCACGTGGTCCCCCCAGAAACCCTGACCACCAAGGCAGGGAGAGAGATCTAACTTCAGGCAGCTACAGTCTCAAATATAGCTTTCTGCTATAAGCATCCAATACTCAACGCGGCCAGTTCCCAAAACTCAGTGTATTTTTGGCACGCTTGGCTTGTGACGGCAAATAAGTCCTCTGAACTTTTCTAATGAAGACAGACTCGTTTTCTCTATTCGGAAAAGGCGTAAAGGATGGTTCCAAACAACTGCTCTAATTTCATTGGTATTTTTCACCTGGGGGCACAAATCTGCGTGGCTTCAGTACCATCTCCTCTGGGCAGACAGCCACCGCCACAGGCAGGATCAAACAAACCCCCACTGCTGTATTGGACTCCGAGAAAAAAAGGGCAAGGAAAATACCCCAAGAGATAACAACAATCTGAAGAGGGCTGGAAATGAAACCTGACTTGCCATGTAGGATCTTAAGCACAAACTCATTCCTCTATTCCGTTTTCTCTTGATTGCTTAGAGGATTAATTCACCAAAACAACATTCACAGTTGGGAAGCAATTCCAAATGAAAGTAAAATTGGTCTCAAAGGCGCATGACTTTGAACCATTTCAATTCCTATCGATGTGTGAAGATGAAAGTTGCCTGATCCAAATAGTGAGGCCAGAAACATTACAAAGGCCTTTCTTAATTTTTAACAAAAGCAATTTGCTGTGAGGATTAGGGAATTACAGAAATTGGCCTATGTCTCGCCCAAGAGACCAAATCCTACCCTCTGTTAGCCAAGAAGGACAAGTCAGCATTCCCTTTTGGGTCTGCTTAGTGCTCGATTGAAAAAAATGGAGCCTCCAAACCCAGGGGGCTGGGTAGGTTCAGTCCATACCAACACTGTGAAGTCACCAGCAAACTATCCTCTGCTCCTGCAAACAGGATGTCTAGTGCCACTCAAAAAACAATGAATCATCTGCACTGCCCTTCTCACTCGGTAAAATGTAATTTAGTTCAGGGTCCAAGATTTTTCACAAGAGGCAACGCTTCTGAAGTTGCCAAAAGGTGGCGAGAAGTAGCGCTCTCTAACACATGGGAGGACATAAAGCAAGATGTAACCAAGACATGGATGAAAAATCAGTGCAACTGAGTTAGGCACCTATAACGCAAGACGAATGCAAAATCTGGAGCCAGGAGGAACAAAAGAAGGAGAAAACAAGACTCAAGCTTGAGGAAGCACTTGAGCACACGCTTGCTTCAAGCACGTACTCAAATCTCAAGTACTTAGCACACATTTAACTCTTCTGAACCGGAATGCTGTACTGAAGTTGGTCATTAGAGAATTACGTATTAATTCCATTATTTCTAAAGAGTATTGACAGTAAGAGCAAGAACGAGAAGGGGCCAAATCTGAAAAGGTTTTGAATATTCTACCCATGCCTCTGTTTCGAATGCTCTTCTAATGCTCCTGCTCTGGGGCACTGTCAGAAATGGGACAGTTGGCTAGACAAATCTTAGGTGTGACCTATTTTTGAAAGACCTATTTTTAGTTTAAGCTGCATTTTGAAGATAGTGAAAAATACTTTGTGACAGCTGAGCATTAATTTGTGTGGCAAAGACTCGACCCCAAAGATGCAGAAAAAGCCTGGGAGTCTCAGAAGGGTTCAGCATCTCAATTAGAGCCAGATTATCACAAGAGCTCAACTTCAACACAGCCCTCAAAATAAACAGACACATTTTCAGACTCCTTCTAAAAAACCTAAAAATGCACTAGATTTCCAGCACTTCAAAATCTGATCTTCACTTTTTGATGGGGAAGAGGGGAAAAAAAGGAATATATTGGCAGACAGATGGGGACACGCAGCCCACACAGGTGTCTGACCCGAAATGTTTTCCTAATAAGATCTTGAGATAAAATTCTTGCATTTGAAAATTCTAACAACCGTTTATCCATAGGTGGCAGCATTTCTGGTTTTGTTACGTCATGTACTGTATTCCTAGACGTACTAGAAATCAGGTGACAGCAAAAAGCTTTGTGCATACCCTGGGATCACCAGGGGTTTGCTGTATTTTACACAAAATAATAAGGTGGTCTCCATCACTTGTTCCTGCTAAACGGTTACCAAGGCATCCAAGTTGTGGGTTGGTTTTTCCAAGACAAAAAGAAAAAAAGTAAAGTGCTGAATTAATTTCCACAAACATAACAAACTTAACGTAATCATCGTGCAGTTGGCCATCTGTTTCACAGATACGAATCTAACTGAATCTTCTGCTGACTGATAACTTTCTAAATTAAATTGCCTACGCTGACCCTGCTTTCAGCTTGGTTCCTCCAGCTTCCGCTTAAAGGGTTTGGAGTGTTTTCTGTATAATGATCTCTATGCCAATTATTTAGTTAGAAGACAATTGGTAAGGGTTAAAGCCGCGCATTTGGCACCAGATCTAACTCAAACGTGCAGAGAAGGGCAGCATCCCCATCTTGTCCCCATCTACGATGCGGACCAAGGCAATCTAGGAAAAAGAAGCACTAAAGTAGAGAGGTTATAGTGAAAACTCCGTAGTTCCCCTTTCTCCACTACAGCCTGTGTCACAAAAACAGCTTTTCAGCCAAATGTATTTGTATATTTGTGAAGAATTTAAGAAATACCCCTCCTAAAGGGAAACAGCTAGCCTCTGTAAGTAATCAAGAGTTTACGGCTATTTAAAAGGATGAGTAATTTTATCCCTAAAGGCCATTTACAGGCATGCCGGCCAAGCCCCCAGTTACCAATTTACCGTCTTCTGCATGATATGAGAGGAAAATTCTGCTTCTTCATTCCCCGCTGACCTTCTTCATCGTTGGGGAAGGAGGGAGGGGGGAGGCTTACTTCCATCAAAGCCACTGCTGGAGGCGGGATGCTGGACTCATAGGCTCAGTAGACCATCAGCCAGATCTGCGATGGCAAATCTTATGCTCCTAATTAGGGAGGTTCACTGAAGTGACACCAGCCTATGCTTTCATTAATCCGGTGATTAAAATCAATGCTGTAGGGTTTTACTAAAATTCCCGATAGCGAACCTCTGACATAGCNAAAATCCAGTAAAGTAAAATTTATACCAGGCTACTGATTAATAATTGAAAACAATATTTTATGGCTGATCAGGAAATGAAAGTACAGGCACAAGTCCCACAGGCGTAGGAGGTTGAGGCGTCTCCTCTTGAGAGCTTCCTTGCACAGCTCGCGGCCACTTAAAGGCCTTCTGTACCTTCCTGAAAATATCATTCAAGCAAAGGAAATGATTTTTGCACTGCTTCTGAAGCTTTCTTCAGAAATACATATAGAACGGTCCTTTAATAGTACCGTCACGAGGCAGATCAATTGTAGATTTCATTTATTTTCAACACAAAGGGGTTTAGCATGAAGATATTTTCATGAGAATTGCTAAGTCTTCGACAGCATGACCTACCGAGCTAAGACTTTATTATTTCAGTTCCTTATCATCTCTGTCGATACGTACCTTTTTAAAATGTGGACGGTTGAAATATTTCTATTATTATTAATACTCTTTTAACAAGTATATGGCAGCAAGGAGCTTGATCAAAAGACCTGCAAGCTCTGGAAAATTCAGGAAGCACAAGGCAATGACAGACGACTACGCTCGCAGGGGCCTTCATCACTCAAATCCCTGTGTAATTTATGCACACCTACATAATCCCTTTCGCAGTTTCAGATCCTGCATTTGCTTTCCCACGTTAAATCCTGCTTCTGCCTGAACACCTACACCTAGGAAAGTGTTACTCCAGCAAGCTTATGTTCTTAAAGCTAGCTGACCCGACGGGTTTAATGAGAAGAAAAATAACACAGAATTTAGAGGGAATCCTGTAACTAATCCGTTGTGGTCATTCTACTGGGGGTCCATAGATACTAAACATTTGACTGACTTTTTTTTTTTTTTTTTTTTAAATTTTAAAAACTTTGTAAACTCTTAGTTTTCCTTCAGACGAGAACATTCACTTTGATCCATGCTATAGATGTGGTCAAACGTTCACACAGGATGGAGGTGAAAGCACACCTATGTATGAAACTGAGTATGCCTTAAAGTAACATCAGATAAGAATATTGGCTTAGCTGCAGATAAAATCAGAGCAATTTACTGGTAATCATTCGGGAGGACAGAGCCTGCCCCATAGAAAGAAGGCTTATGGACGTCAGCAAAATCAGGGGTTTTTTTTTTGCCTGGAGCCAGGTTGGAGGAATGTAGAACAAAGAGCATGCTGCTAGGTTAAAAAAAAAATAATAAAAAAAAAGAAGAAAGAAAGAAAAGAAAGAAAAGAAAGAAAAGAAAGACAAGCAAGAAAAGAAAGAAAGAAAAGAAAGAAAGAAAAGAAAGAAAGAAAAGAAAGAAAGAAAAGAAAGAAAGAAAAGAAAGAAAGAAAAGAAAGAAAGAAAAGAAAGAAAGAAAAGAAAGAAAGAAAAGAAAGAAAGAAAAGAAAGAAAGAAAAGAAAGAAAGAAAAGAAAGAAAGAAAAGAAAGAAAGAAAAGAAAGAAAGAAAAGAAAGAAAGAAAGATGTATGCATGCATATATCCTAAAATCTTAATTCAGAAATTAACCACAGAGATACCAATACTGGGGGGGAAGCTATCAGGACTGGTTGTCTATTTTCCTGCTGAAACATGGCTAATATTTATAGCATTACTATCTCCAGTTCTGTGTCATCTACAGTTCAACCTGCATAATCTCAAAGCTTTAGAAATAGGAAATAAAAATAATAAAAAAAAAAAATAAAAAAAAAGAGAAAAAGCAAGAGTTGCAATAGCTGTTGTAGCAGCACAATGCTGAGATTTTAGGTTACAGGCCATTTGTTTCAAAAGGCAGGCTGAGAGCATTGTCTAAAACTTGGAATTGTAGCAAATGAATTAAACCACAGGCAGATGGCCGAGTTGTGAATGAAATCGAAAATTACTATTAAAACATCCTAAAAGAAAAAGGCAGGTTGTTTATCTTTTTTTTTAAATACAGTGGCGACTCTACCACAGAACTCCCTGGCACTCTCATTTTTGCAGTGTTAACGCCTTTGACCACGTGTTTATTCCAAGGTTTTTTTGGTGCAATCTCTTAATCACTAGGATGCTATGGATTATCCATTTTTATCTCTAGAAATAACTTCCTAGATATCTCTTGCAGGTTTTTCTCCTGAGCTATCACTTGGATTCTTGAAGAGCAAGACTACTTGGCATTAGATTTTCACTCGTGACTGCCTTTACCACTGTAACACGTACGGCGGCCTCAGCAAAAGGACAAAGGCATTTCAAAGAACGTAAACTGGGGGACACCCTGTGAGAATCAGGATGGATTCCGGCAACTGACAATTGGTGTGTGGTTCTGAGCCAGCTCCACTGCATTCGGACATGGACATCATTTTAAGGACCTCCCTGAGGTGAGTGACATTTATAGGCATACATTAAAGGAGCGCACGCTTGTCCCTATCAGGGAGATTCTGACTCAAAGAGCAATAAAAAAAAAAAAAAAAAAATTCCCACTGAACGATATAAGAGCTGACAAAGGCAGCAGCTGTTCTGCTCCACGGGGCAAATTTATATTTAGAGTAGGAGTTGGGAAAAACGGATCCTTGCAGAAATTAATTTCAGTTCATCCACTCTGGCTCCAATGCTATCTAGGGGACCCAAAGATTCTAGAAGTAACTGTAAGCAAATCAAAGCACAGTCTCATTTTTAAAACGTGAGAAGAATCCAGATGCAACAGCATTCTCACTGATTTCTTTTATATCCCCAGAAAAATAGTTTGGATAACCTTTTTTTTTTTTTTTTTAAAGTTACATTATAAGGAATCTTCAAGCTTCAGACCGTGAGGTCATCATGAAGGGACCACCGCCATGGAAAAAAAATAAAATAAAAATCTGATTTAATTAAGGACGTAACTCAAAACACATCAACATCTTATCAGCTTTCACAATAATTCCATTTCAGATTCAAAGCAGCAAATCAATACAGGTTGTATGTTAAGTGCTCCCAAAATTTAATTAAACCAGAAGAAACTAACTTTTCCCACCGTACGCTGTCAAGAATACCAATAAGCTGGTACAGCAGCGCCTACAAAAGAAACAGATTCTTCTAGTGATGTGAGCACTGTTCAGAAGTTCCTAGAGGGTTTGAAGGATGGATGCGTGTTTTGGCATATGGCACAAGTCCTCAAACCTCATTTGATTAGCGCGTAAGGCGGAACTCTACTACTGTTACAACACAGTTGACCTAAGAAATAGTTATTGAATATGAACCATCTCAGGCAATAACTCGTAAGAACTGGGATTGCTTTCAAATCCAGCAATTGTAGATGTTGCAAGTGTAGCCAGAAAATGAAAAAAAAACAAACCCAAGAGCGTCTGTGGTATAAAACATGGCATGGAATGGTGCTGATGCCGGGTACCCGAAATGGGACTTAGCCTGGCCCCATTGACTCATTAGCTAATAAAGCCAAGCCCCGGTCCGAAGGAGAAGTGATTAGCACTTGCCTGTCGTACAAGGGGCGAGGTCTGTGCAGTTTTATACCCTGATATTTGTCCAGTGTTTTGCCAACCAATAATGCAGAAAATAAGCTCTTAGCAATACAATTCAGAATGAAACATGCACGTATGACATAACTGTGTTTGTCACATCTGTTCCTGTATTTCTACATTATCCATTTTTTCCTTTTTTAGTATAACAAGTGGGAAATAGCACATTAAAGTACTCTGACAATCTAAACGAGTTAGCCTTTGTAGTGTTTTTAACACTCATGCCTGTTTAGTATGAGCCTTTACACTTTCTCTTTATAAACCATGACGCGGCAGCGCTCGGGTAAGGGATAAGGATAAATAAGGGAGGGCTTTGCAAACGCTTCAGGGACACCTGCTTCATGCTGCTGACATTTTATTTTCCCAACTCTCTGCAGATGCTTGTCTCAAAAAGCAAATAACCCAAAGATCAGATTAGCAGACTGATACTTCCATGGGCGCAGCGAAGACTGACAGACCTCATAAAAGTACTTACTAGCCCTGGGACCAGCCTCCACCCCCACAGAAGGATTAAACGCAATTAGCATCAGTTGTGCCTAACCAGTAAAGCAGATGTCTAACAAAGCAATAAACCTATAACTTTTACATGGGGTTAAAAAGAACCCTCTCCTTTCCAATATTTAGCAAATGATCCACAGGCCCCCAAACGTGTTGCATGTTGCTTTATGCTGTCTCGAGACCCCCTTATTCTCTAATCAGTCAATTCACCAGCAATCATTTGTCAGCAAAAAAAAAAACCAAACAAAAACCAACCACACAAAAAAAATCTTGTTGAGCAAATGTCAGAGAACATTAAATTAACCAGTCGAAGATCAGCAAGGAACAGCTGACACCAAACTGAACCCAACACATGGCCCCATTCACATTATTGTTAAGCACACGTAGCCAACCCCCCAATCGCTCTACTTTCAAAATTACATTAAGGCGTCTTTATTTTATGAAACAAAAAAATCTGCTTGCGAACAGATAGTAAGCCTAATATTAAGTACCACCATAAAAAAAAAATAAGCTATTGCTTTTATGTAGTTTGGATTCAAGGTACTGTTTTACCTCTGAGTACAAACTACACTTATTAAGCATTTTCTCTTTAGTTCAAAGTGACCCTGGATATATTTCTATATATTTCTACTTGCGTACAAAAGGTATAATCTTACAGGAAGGCCTACCAGGTACCCACTCAAGTCTGTATTAAGTTTCCTGCCTGCTTTGTGGAGTCAGGTTGGTGCCCTTGATGAGGAAATAAGTCGTGTACAGTGGTACAGTGTCATCCCCCTCACTAATTCCAGTCTTCAAAACAGATTATTTATATACACGTCTAAAAAACAACAAACGAAGGCACCATCTTAAACAGATCTTCTAACGTTGAAGTGGCGGTGGTTCCTCACCCAAAGAGCTTCAGTTTAAAATCCCAAAGTGTCTAAGCGCCACAACATACACACACATCTTAGACCCTGGAGAGCCCAAGGGAGGGTGTGATTTCAGGTGCAAGATAACAACAACTCTCCTAAGGTCCCACTACTCTCATGTGAAAATTAGCTGGGCTTAGCAGTACAGGTGGGTCCCAAAATGACCTAACGATGCCAGGCTTAAAAGCATCTTGCTTCTCCCAAAACAGAGATTTCAGATTGTCCCATCAACACCCATGTCAACATATGCCTCCCCCGAGTGCACGTACATGCGTTCTTCAGCCTTGTCGTGGACCTCAGTGGAAACAGGACTGAGCTCAGCGACTGATGACTCCAGAGCAGAAGAATCGAGTACCGTGCCAGAGAAATCCATTAAAGAAAGCAAGAAGCCTGATGGTTTTCTCTCCTGGCAGCAAAGGCCATTCAGTGCTGTAGCTGTTAATCAGTTAACGACAGGCTATCTGAGGACAAGCAAATATACTTGCATGTAGATCTGGGTCCTAATCACATACATTCATTCTCTCTCAACAAAGGAAAAAGCCAACCAGGCAATATTTTCAATATTTTAAACACAGGTTGTTGAAACGACAGGGAAAGAACCATGCATGAGACTAAGCTGCCCAGAATGGAGGGTGTGTGTTCTCCTCTTATTCCTTAAAAATTAAGTTTTCAGCCCTGAGTAAATCTCTACATCTCTACGCCTGTCACCCCTCTCACTCCTCGTCTGTCTTATTTAGATAAAACTTCTGAGACATATTCTACACGCCTCCAGGACGAGAGCTGATACTTTATGTTTCAATAGCACTTCATACAACAAGGCTGTGGTCTCAGTGAAAGAATCTAGGCAATCTCAAGGTTTAAATAATGTTTTTCAAGAGGCCAAAAATTTGCCTCCTAAATCCACTCTTAGTCAGGAAAATAAATTGTTTTTACAGCAGGCCAGAACAGACTAATGCCCCACACATCCTTTGAAATCCTGGTATCCTATATTACGGATCTTCTCCTGATGCAAAATTTCCACTAGAATGTCTTAAACCAGAAATCAAACAACAAATATTTCTCTATTATGAATTCTAAAACACATTATCACAGAGCTCAGAAGAACAAGGTAGCACCCGCGTGGTTTTGGAAGCCTCTGTGAAAACCAAGCCATAGTTCGGATAAGTCTTTGATCTTTTCACATACCCTGTATCGAATTCAATCGTAGCCTAATTCTGAGTCCAGATTATTTACGTGCATTTTGGTCTTTACAAAAAAAAAAAAAAAAAAAAAAACTTCCAAAAATTTTTAAAAAAAAAAAAAAAAAAAAAGAAACGTCCCTCGTGGCAAATCTCTGAATGGCTGCCACGCAAAACACAGAGAAAAATCAACTGGCTTTACAATGCCCAACTATTTCGCAGGTGATCATCAACCCCACTGCCATGAAGGCGCTAGGGTTAGATGCTAGACCAGTGATACCACTCAACTCCAGGAAATCGGACACTCAGGAGTGCTCTTCAAGTTCTCCAGTACTTCCTTTAAAAAGACACTGATAAAAAAAGATACACAACTACTTCTTAGCTCAGAAGTTTCTTTGAAGTACGACTTCCTTCCGCACCAAAATAATTTTCCCGCCTTCCCTTTCACCGTAATTACCCTGAAGAAATATTTAACTGAAGTTATGTAGGGTCATTGTCCTTGGACAACAAGATTAGGGTCATTATAGTAAAAATCTAGTAACCGCTCAGATAATCTATAAGGAATTTACACTTGTCAAATAATACTGTGCACATTTCAAAATGAAAAAGCAGATCTGTTATGACATATAAGAAGCTTATCAAAAGGGAATGGACAATATTTGAAGTAAGACTTTTCAGACAGAAAGGCAGCACAGAAAACATCTGAGCAGTCACAGTCCCACCAAAATGACCCTAATAACGAACAATCTGCTAATTAGAAAAAAAAAATGCAAGTACTGGTTGTCTGAGAGATCGAATGCTTCCTCACATGCAAAAAATTTATGAAAATTAAGATGTATTAAAGGCCTTGTACAATGCGCTGGTAAAACCTCACCCGAAAAATACAGGTGAAGTAAATTCGTACAGTTCTCATCACCTGTGTCCAAGGAGAAGGAATTCAGACTAGAAATGGTACGGAAAAGGAGTTGGGAAATGAAGAAACTGTCTTGAAAACTAAGAATTTGGTTTATTTAAACTTCACAGAGCAAGATGTTCTGTGCCTAGGAACGCCGGGGAAGAGGAGCAGAACAGCTAACAGACGCGCTGGCAAAAACCCCACCATCCCATATGAATAGGCTGCGCGTATGTCAAAGCAGATGAGGCTGGAGGAACATTTTGGGACAGCCTTCCACAAAGAGGATGTAAACCAATTAGTTTTAAGATTTTATATCCACGAACATGGTGATAACATTCCGTTAATCGATACATCACAACAGTAAAGTCAGACGTTGATGAAAAAAATCCCTCCATGTCACGTGCTATTAAATACCCACCATCTGTATCTATCCCTCTGTGCTCTACAATAAAGACGAGTTAGCATAAAACCACATGCCATTGGAAGCAAAAGAAATAATAAGGTTTTTAGAACAGTGTACACCATTTTTAAGCTTCCCTCAGTGTCCTGTGAGGGACAGGAGTAAATAAACTCAAATCAAGTCGCGCTCCCAAAAGGCATCCTGTACCAGAACAGGAAAACTTTTTGAGGGTAGCCTACCTCAAATCTTTTTCCAGGCTGTTTACTGCCATAATCCAGAGCGGAATTAAACGAGGCTTACAGTTCGACATCTGAATTCTAAATTAAGGCAGACAATTGCAGATAATTGTGGAATATTTCAGAAAGCCTGAAACAAGCAACATGTAGCACCTAGATACATATTTAGATTCGCACTTCTGAAGTTCCTTATGTAAGAAGTCTATATTTTTAATATCTGCACTGAAATGCGACACGTACAGCTTGTAACAGAGCAGTTATAATACGGTGTTTATTTACATTGAGATATAAAAACTAAACGCGCACATTAAAGCTTTTACACGTTATTAAAACTGTTTTCTAGTTTCTTTGATTTCTGTAATGACGTCAACTCCTTACTTAAAGAGCTCTGCTTAATACTATTTTAGGTATTTAACATTTATATAATGTTAAATATCTATACATTGTACAGAACAAATACAGACTGTGGTGGGTTGACCCTGGCCCGCAGCTCTGGGTCGCTGTGAAGAAAATTAACTCCATCCCAGCCGGTCCCAGTACACTCATACACAGTCCCAGTATACACACACCCACCCCCCAGTTACCGAATCCACAGCTCCTGGAGTTAAACAGGAATGCAGCCTGGGAAGTACCTGTATCTACCAATTTAACTAACTATATGATACAACTGCTGTCATAAACTGATCACAGTCTCTCCTAAAAGCTGTGCTGAAGTTTACCTCTGAGAGAGCCTGTGTCAGCGCCTGCCCGCGTTTATTAGAAACACGCTGCTCTATTTTGATGTCTTTACAGGGAATACTCTTGTGCCCACATTATCCTTGTTTTCCTGGGTATGAACGTCAAGGAAACAGATTTTTCTTTCTCTTGGTCAACCCAACAGCCCTTGTTTCCTTTGAACTGATCTTTCATACATGATACCACAACTCCGAACGAGGTTTTTCCTGCCTCCTGGTAGTTTCACTGCATTCACACTTCCTTATCTCTACCAGAAGTACCTTCTCTGATACCTCTTAGGAATAAAATTTGCCTTTTTCACAGCCTTATAATGCTTCAGTTCACAGTTGTGTCGTCCTCTCTTGACTGAGGAAACAAAGCTGTGCGCATCCTTTTACCACGCTGTATGCTCAAGGGCTTCGGTGTCAAAAGCACATTTCCTTAACTGGGATTAAATGGAAGGGTGGGAAATGTGTGATTATATGCAATAGAGCCTTTAGAGATACCCTATCCTACAAAACACAGAGTTGTACTTTGCTCTTTATTTTAATCTTTGTAGAGTGCCAGCGACTGACTAAGCTTTCGATCTAGGCACCTAACAACTGGCCAAGGTTCCAAACTTTTCAGCTTGGCAAAGCTCTGTAATAGGCTGCGATCCGACTCCAACATCAAGTCAATTATCAGCTGCAAGATAATGCTATGGCGATTCAAATAAACCGCTTATAAGTCACTAATATAGATGGCAAAAGCTTAGAGAACTGCAGCGACTTCTCCCCTTACTTAATGAAGAGTACAGCTAAGTCAGCTAGCAAAAATAGGTCCATCAAATCATAACTTTTCAAACCCCTCATCATCCCAGTCAATTCTTCTGTTGCCGTTTTTAAGTTAAGCACTTGAAAAATCTTTTCCAGAATGAAGTGTTTCTTCCAAATAAGTATGTTTTCTTTGCTGTATGCTACACATTAGTCCAGAAGGCACATTGAGATAAGAGCATTAAAGGGAAATACTTAATAGAAGGAGAAGCTATGTATAAACCAGGACAGAAATTTTATGCGTAATGATAAATCTTTTAACACTCTCTTCGCAGGCAAAATTCTGAATTAACTCACAATTTTACAAGAACAACCTTTTTTTTTTTTTTTTTAATAAGAACATATTTTTTAAAATCCAGTGGTTTGCCCAACTTATGGCCCATTAACTTCTGCAAAACTCAGGTACTGGTCTAGTCGGCCCCATTCACCTCTGGGCACATATCTGGGGTGGTGCTGAGCTATACTGTGTGAGCAGGAGACATCATTCCTTCTCACCTAGCCCGTACGGAGCAGCATTTTCCAGCAGCCACAGGGGTATGGGATGAAGACGTGGCCCAACTCCTTCCTGCACCTCCCGACCACCAGAGCAGGATCTCAGCAGGAGCAAGTCTCCCACTGCCTCCAGCTCAGGGTCCTTTCTGGTGCAAGGATGGGAAAACCACCCTTGCTTCAAGCCTCCCTCTCCCTCAGGCCTCGTGCTTGAGCAAATGCAAGTGCAAATAGTCCTCCCAGCCTTATCTTTGCAATACGGATGAGGTGCTGGCTCTACGGTACCTCCACACCAAGAGTCTGTTTGCTGCTATGAAAATGAGAATCTGGTCCTATTTGTATGTTACAGGGGTCTATATGAAGTGCTTATGCAAAGACACGCACATTTCTTTTCCCTGATGTTATTCAACACGTTAAAATCTAAACAGAAGAGAATTACGGGGAGAGAAATAAATCAAAACAGAATTCTATCGGCCTAATAGTGAGTACCATTCAGGTTTTATAAACTGATAGAACAGAGGTGAACAGGGAAAGCTGAGCAGCCTTCTGTTCAGTTTTCTCCAGCTCTGTATATCCCATAAACCTAATCCCAAGTGAGAAAAGACAAAAGCTACTCACTTCCAAAAATAAAAAAAAAAAGTTACAAATGAACTACGTTAATTAGAATTCTAACAAGCTCAGATGTTTGTGCATCTGAAAACTGTTTTTGTAACACTGTTGTTTATGGTACATTTCACAAAAAAAGCCCTAGCTCCTGCTGACACTCGTGTGGTTCTTCAATCAAGCTTCTTTTATTCCCTCTAAAGAAACAAAACTTTTAATACGGCCTTATCCTGGGGTCATTTATTACTCCGCGTCAGACCCAGAATATTTCCTCGTGGGAAGACACACATGCCATTTTCATTCATTAGTTGCTTGCAAGCTCAGAAAAACCACCAAACACACAAAAAAAAACCCACCCTGGAAAGGTTATCTACTGCCACTTGTATCCAGACAGGTTAGTTACCGTGTTTCTACTGAAAGAGTACTAAGGAAAATCTTGTAAGAGGCTGGAACGTTCTCAGATTTCACCATTGTATACACACGCTACAAGGCAGGGGTTGCTCAAAACCAGGACAATTTAAACCTTGCATAAAGAAAAAGGATCACGTGGTTTTTTTTTAGAACAACCATCAATCATCACAAAACCAATATATTACCCCTTGCAAATTCTCAAAGCCATAAAACAGTGAGTGGGAAAGATCCGTGTTTTGATTACATTAAAAAAAAAGGTGTTTGCGTAAGGTGTGTAGCTGACTCATAACAGTTAAACAAAACAAAACAAAAAAGTGGAAGCTTTTACACCATATGTCGAAATTTTGTTCTGCTAGTCTCAAATGCAAAACAGAAAGAAAATCAGAAACAAACATTTGTTTTTAAAAGCCCAGGAGCAAGGAACTCTGGTGTCAAACTAGGTACATCAACAGCCTTGCACCGGTCACTCACCGTGAAAAGGAGCTACCCAAATTCAGTCTTTTTTTCTCCTGAGAGCTGGCAATACCTTAGAAAGAAGGCACAGGCTATGCAGCCCAAAGGCATCTTAGTTACTGTCTGGCCACTCCTCTGAATGTCCAGGAATAACATCAATACGCTCCAGGAAGACTGGCAAGAAGCCCGCCACGGTCGCCCAGGAAATACATCCAGCAACAAAAGCAACCTTGTATTGTGCAGGTAATTCAAGATGACAAACAGATTTGTACAAACATTTTGCCGGGGTTTTTCCCACCCTCCCAAGCAGATGATTAACATAAAATCTAACATTTTTAAAGTTTCCCACAGTCAAGTCCGGAATGTTTCAGGAACTAGACGTCAGTTCTCGCTGGGTTAGAAGCAACGCAAGCAAGGGAGGAAAACTGCCAGGAGGAGAGGGAACCGAGCGTGTTAACAGGAGGTTAAGGCGGGGGCCTCTGGTTGGAGAAGACACCCAGAGCAAGAGACAACCAAGAATCACAGGTTGTAGCAAGGGAAATTCTGGGTAGATTTAAGGCAAAAAATTCTCCCAGTGGAAGCGCTGAAACGCTGGAACAGAAACCATGCGTTTTGGGAGCTTGGCAAAATCAGCTGGCCCACAGCAACCTGATATTTCTTTGAAGCGAGGTCTACTTTGAGCAAAGCCTAGGTCCCTTCCAACTTAAATTATTTTGTGATGCTATTTATAAAAAGAGTTGGGATAGTTAACGTTACTCGTAAGGACGCCGTGGGGATCTGACAGTAGTCTCCAGATCTTGGTTACACTTCTGTTCCTTACCAAAAGCACTGTTTGCCTTCTACGTCTGTCTTTCAGAAGATGCCATTGACTTGGTTCCCAAGCTAAATTAACAGATAAAATGTCTAAAATGAAATGATGGCTGTGAAGGGGACACGGTTCACAGACGGCCTTGTGTCTGGTTGGTTTACCCTCAACTCAGTGTACAACGCTATAGCCAACATAGCGATGATTTTCAAATATTTCTGAAATTGTTTCCCAGTATTTAAAATTCTTTTCTCAAGCGTTAGGGAGTGGCATGGTAAGTACCTAGCAGAAAAGCAGTGAAGTGGTGGAAAGTCTAACACACGCATCAACAGCTAAACCGTCAACTCTGAAGACAAGTGTACTAAACGAATGACATCGCTCTGAAGGAAGACGGAAAATCACTCCTATACATGCTGCAGGACAGTTTTGTGTTAAGCAAACCAACCCCACCCCCCAAAATAAAGAGTCAAAGACTTATGGCAGTCGCTCAACAAAGCAGAAGTCATCCATACCCTCTTCACTCTCTATTTTTTACGCTACTGTATTTAGAATCTATTTTCTACATCCCCAGAAGCAGCAAGACCAAGTTTTCAATAACCTAATAAGAGCTGGACCTGTATTAGCCTTGCTGGTCCTCTAAAACTGGACTCCTGAGTAGCTTGAGTCCTCTTGGCTTCAAGTAATGAAGATATGCTCTACACGTCTGAATCCCCCTTGACGTATTTTTCGTAAAACAAAAGCAAACCCCCAGGTGAAATGAGTGCTAAATGCATAGTGGCTAGACTGCATAGTGGTATGGGATAGAAATTAGGCTACTATCCCCCAAAATTAGTCAACGGCAGTATTTTGGAAGAGGAGCTAGCTACCAATACTGAGTTTCAAGCAGAGTTAGACACCTATTTTTGCATTGCACTCTTACATCCCCCTTTTTACAAACCTGCAGGATACTTGGCGATTCTGTGGGATTTACCCCCGACTGCCTAAAAAGCCCTCTATGACAAATCAGAAAAAAAACCCCAAGCTTCCACACTCTGAATCTTATGCTTTCAGTGACAAAGTGATCCTTGCTGTCACCACCCAAAACTCTCAACACTATGTATTTGGTTATTTTTGGTATACTAGCCATAACCAGACCACCCTCAACAAACACTGACAAGCATTTTCTTCTTCTTTCTTCCACAGAAACTCCACTGGACCAAAGAGAGGAGGAGGAGGGAGAGAAAGCAGAAAGGAATCGCTGGGTCACGGTGCTTTGCGGGCATCCTTTGGGCCCTTTAAGTCCTCACCAGCTCCACCGATAACACCAACACCCTCCATCCCCGAGTCCAACCCAGCGTGATGCTGACCGCCCTCAGCAATTGCCAAAGCCCTGCTGCCCGCTCCGAAATGTTGACAGAGCCTGTGGCTGCCTCCCAGCAGCGAGGCAGGGAGCCATGATGGCTTTCTCACTCGCAGGGATACGGTGGAAATTATTTTAAGGCTCTGTGAACTGCTGGTGAAGTACTTTGAAATCCTTCGAAAAGCTACGCCAAAGAAACAGGGACAACTGTAAGAAATCGCATATTCAATAAAATTCAATGAATTCTGCAAATTCAATAAATGTTGCATCGGACTTCATGGCCAGAGAAAGAACTGAAAAGTACAGCTTCACTGATTGTTACAAAAGAAAAATTTTCATTTGCAGCTAAGGACCATGACAAACAGCTGAGGACGTCTCATTTCATCATATTTCCTCCAAGATATCTGGTTATTTATTTTAAGGATTTTATTCTGGTATTCAGTTCCTCTTTTCAGTCGTTGCCAATTTAAAACTTTTTTTTTTTCTTTTTGTATTTTCAGATGCCAAAGATTTCCATTGAGCATCATCTGGTCTATTTACTCTGATACTCAGCTGAGGATTCTGTTTTGTTTTGCCTTTTTTTTTTTTTTTAATTATTATGACGAAGCTGACTTTCTTTGATCCGCTTTACTGCTACAGACCAGCCAAGGCCTATGGAAGAGCTCTGCACAAAGAGCTCCTCAGGCAGAGCCTTGCCAGGCCCCCCCAGACTGAGGGTCCCCCCCAGCTCTCCCTGCCCTAGCACCCCACCGCCACGCAGGAGCCAGCCCTGCAAGAAAAAATCTCTATAATTCTCTAATTACAGGGGGCAATAAATGCCTGCCGCTTTACAGGGAGAAGGAATTGGGAGCAAGGCCCGGGGTGAAGGTTTTGTTTTTTAACTTTTCCCCACCTGCCGAAGGAGCTGATAAATCCAGCGCTTTTCTAGCAATTTTGGCATTGCTTAGTTAGATTTTGTTGTGCAGCTATTTCATTTCCCAGCTCCCACCTGCGTTTCTCTGCTCGATTTAATACGCTCAGTTCTTACAGGTGCTTATTATTACTCTGTCTGTAAAGTCCATTGGCGGCTGGTTTAAAAGCCAAGGTATATGCAAAGGGTTTTTAATACACCTGTGTACATAGCTCTGCCTGCTTCCTAAAGAGATCTTTGCATATGAAAAGGGAAGGAGGGGTCACTTTAACCTCCCTTTCCAAAATACTTGGCTTCAGCTGGACCCAAGCCTGGGCAACCCCCACACTAAGCCACACATTTTCGCTGCCAGCTCACAAATTCATTATTCCAGTGGCTACTCATGCATGAAATATCCAAAACTATCTGATCCCACGCGAAGAGCCGCTTTTTTTATCTAGAGCGGAATACTCCTTCAGTTACACGTGTTTATCACCTCATTCCTTGCTAGGAAAGTATGTAAAAACAGAGGTTGTTAAATTACTAGCCGCACTATAAATTTCTGCGATCGCAGAGCCGGCTACGAAGAGGTGCCGGTACCTTTGACTCCCACATGAATTTCAACAGAGTTTTCACATATAAAGGCTGAAGGATTAGACCTCTAGCAAATCCTGGGTTTGGTTACAAATTTCTCAGGAAGAGAAACCTTTCATATAAAAACTGCAGAGAAATATAATTTTCTTTGCTTAAAATAATCTGCCAGAGAGACAGAGCAAATAAATTTAAAGCTATCTCAGCCAGCCATGGCCTTGATATTCTCTACATCAAATAGCTTTAAAAAAAAAAAAGCTGTTCATCGGAAGTCTGTCTAAGTTTTGACCAGAGTTTAAATCTTGGTATAGCCAGTAATCCAAATAGACAGGCAGATACGTGGGCTTCCTGATCTCATTTATGCTGGAGGAATGAAGCAGCCACACACTTTCTACTTACAGGGAACAGTGGGTTGTTTTTTTTTCACTTTCCTGGGAAGGAA